>CAUDMG010002816.1:0-197500 GCA_958450375.1 Homarus gammarus | reverse complement strand
CCCACAATACCTCCCTCCTCCCCTCACCCCTCATCACTCTCTCACCAATGTAAACACACCACTTACTCGTCTTCCACTAGTTCTGTACGACCTACCTCCCTCCCTCTCTCCTTCTTTCCTCTTTTCCTCCCTTCTTTCCCTCCCTCCCTTTCCCCTCTCTCCTACCCTCCCTCCCTCCCCTCCCTCCCTCACCCACCGAATCCTTACCTCCCTTCACACATTCAACCTCTTTCTCTCCTCACCCTGCACCCACTTCCTTCCTACTCCTCCCCTTCCTCTAATCACTCACCTACGCCTTACTCCTTCCCACCAGCCATCCCCTCCTTTTCCTTGCCCACCCACCCACTCCCTCTCTCTCCCAACTAAACCACCCATCCCCTCCATCTTCGTCCTCCTTATTCCACCCTTTCCCCTTCCCTCCTTATCGCATCTCCCCCCCCCCCCTTTCCTTACCCCAGCCAGGTAACCGTATCATAATGGGAAAAGACAATTACCTATCCCCCACTACCACTACCTGAGTTACCCCTTCCACTGGACAATGGGAGGGATGCAACACCTCACCCTTCACACCCTTTACACCCACACGACACCTTTTAAACTCCCCCCCCTTTAATTCACCCATTATCACCCATCTACTACACTTAAAATTCTCTCTTGGTCCCTCATTTTATTATCACCGTAAAGATCGCCATTGTCATCGTCGTTATCATTGTCATTATCATCATTGTCATCATCATCATCATCACCTACACCACCATCATCATCATCGTCATCATCATCATCATCATCATCATCATCATCATCATCACCATCACCATCACCACTATCATCATCACCCACATCATCTTCATCTACAGGTATACCATCATCATCACCCACACACAGTTCAGTCTACACCTTAGCCGTAAACCCTACACTCCCTTACACACCCAGACCAATTACACGGTAACAACCCTTACACTACAACTACACCCACCAACACGCCTGACTGTTCTGCACCATGACCATTAATGTGCACACAGGTAGTAATTACCCTCGTCCACCAACGGGGTCAGGTAAGGTAGCTATATAAACACAACGTCTTATAATTATTACTAGCCTCGGGAACCTCTGTCGTAATTCACAAGGTCATATTATTAAGGGTTTAATTCATCACGGGGTCGTCTGAGAGAAGAGTCACAAAAATCGTCTCCAACTCTGTAATCAGATGGACGTTTAGTGTAGTTAAGATGTTTATAAAGTCATAAAATGGAGAGGAGAAGTGAGTGAGGTAACGGGAATCTATTTTTAGAGGTCGGGGAGCTGTTGGGCCGGCGGCTGAGTCCTAGGTCCTACTATACCCTTATTGTGTGTTGTAGTGTTTAGCCACCCTGGAGTACCGCAGGGAAGGTGGCTCTCTCCTTTCTACTCTTCCAACATGTCTCTCTATATGTAATTAAAGTTGTATTGTATATTTTGAGGTATAGTATATATATTACCGTTACAGTTATTTTATGTTTTGTGTGAATTGTTAAAAATATGGATTATGTTAAGAGTGAGAAGTTATTTTCACGCACTTAGAAGGTTTTTGTGTTTTAAATCTTTATTTCTGGGTAACAGTCAAGGTAAAAATAATCTGACTTTTTTGTTTATAAATCTTCGTCTGTGAATTACCATATCTTTGGTTCACTTGTATCTGTAAATTTTTGTATGTCTAACTTAGAATAATAAGTATTTTTCTCTCACTTACAATATACTTTCTTCTGTTTAATTGTGAGTTTGGGAACTGCCTTAAGACCAAAAATTACTTGATTAACACTTAGCGAATTCATATCAAGTTTAAGATAAAATTATTAACACAACTAAATAAAACAAATTAAAAACAAGTAACAGCAAATAAATAACAGAAAATTATTAACAAAATAAATAACTTAAGTAAATAATATACATTAATAAAACAAATCAATAACAAAATTAATAACAAATTAATAACATAAAAATAACACTAATATTAATAACAAATTAATAACAAATAAATTAAAAAAAACATTAAACACGTTAATCAACCTAAATCAAGTTAACAGCAAATAAGTTAAAGTTGTTTTCATTCTCTTTTGATAACAGTGTGAGTTTTCTATCCATACCAGTATGCTTAAGGAGAAAATAATATTAATAGTCGTAATAATAAGATTGCAAATAATAATAATCAAATAATAATAGTGAAAGAAATAATAATAATAATAATAATAATAATAATAATAATAATAATAATAGTATCAGCAATATTACCAATAACAACAATAGTAACGTAATAATAGTATTAGAAATATAACAATAAAATAATTACAATAATGATCATGCCAAACTATTTGCTTATTAACACCAGTAAACACCAAAAGCCATAAAGTGTATGGAAAAGTGTGTAAAGATTTTTCTGTGTGTGGAGAGTAAAGGAGGGAGTGATGTAACAATAAAGGGAGAGTAGGGGAGTATTTGCCGAGGAGGGAACGCAAAGAGGAGAGAGAGGAGGGACAGTAAATGACGATAACTGGGAGAGAGAGGTAGTGCAAGACGGTGCTACCAATGAGAGGAAGAGAGAAGGGGGGTAGAGGAGAGAAAGAGAGAGATAAGAACTTGATGACAAATGAAAAAGAGGTGTATGGGAGCAAGAGAAAAACATGAGCGGGGTAGAAACAGCGGCGGCGGCCAGGCTAGCGGCGCCTAGCAAGCGAGGTAGCGGGGCGGCGGGCGGGGCAGGGCAGCGCTAGCAGGTCCCGCGCTGGCTGGCTGGCGGAGCAAGTCAACCCGGGGACCACACAGGCAGCGGCGGGTCCTCGTGCGGGCTGCATGTAATTGTGGCTGCCGATCTCTAATACAACAACCTGTCAGAGTCACAACATGAAGAGGCCACAGCGAAGCGCCGCGTCGCGACCCTTCTACTCTTGGCTTGGAGTCTTGGACAAAACTAACTCGAACGCTCAGCTGGGCAGGAGGGGCTTGTGTTTTGGGTCGACGTTTTACCTGTGTTCTGTGTTATTGTAAATACGCAGTTTTTTGGCGATTTTTCTTTCGATAAAGATAACCAGTTTTTTTCCTCGAATTAAAAAGAAAACAAGAACAATTTCTTCCACAAGTGGATGATCGTCCGTTTTATTGACTAAGAAAATCTTACGATTTTCTGGATATTTAGGATTTACGTTTCTCTGAACACAGTGGACCATACACTTAGTTGAGTGTGGACGTTTTATTCTACGGTTTAAGGAAGAATTATTACTAGGTGATGGTCAGGACCACACCACCATCGTGAGGGAGACAGGTGACTGCTGGATCACCACACAACTCCAGATTAATCAGGAATGACCGACAGCACCAGGACGGTCATGGGAGTAGGGATTCATGATCATTACTCCTGCATGACAGATGACCCAAGCAAGATGTTATCCCTAGTTAATGACGGACTCAAGGCTGTGTTATGTGATCGGTCCGGCACATTAGTTGCTTCTTTGTTTATATATTTATTCCTCGGGGTATAATCAAGCACATCCTTGGTGAATATTTACCAGTGTGTTTGGTATTCACCGGTGAGGTTCATGGTGAGTGTTGGTCGCCTCTCACTCCTTCTCCACGCTCACTCCAATAACTACTTTGCTAACACAGAGGTACTGTTTACCTCAAGTCTTCTCTACATTACCTAAACCACTTGATCATAAATGACAGAATCATCCACAGTTATCTAAATTAACAGCCGCTCGTCTTACCCAAACAAACAAACTCACTTTATCACACACACACACACACACACACACACACAGAGCCAGCAACAACACCGCCGCCCAGGTACACCTACCCACCCCGACCCAACATTCTCAAAAGATTCTTACGGTAAATCTTGCTGGTGGATGAGAAAGCGCATCTAGTTACGGTATTTTAAGCCACCATCTCTGTGTCGTAACATCAGTCACTTAAGACAGATGTGTTCCTAAATCCCCAGTTACGGGACAAATGAATCAAGCTACGAAACTCTGACAATTCAGGCCCCTGGCGCGCTGGATTCTCAACGATTCGTGCGTCGAATATCTCTAGAAATTAAAAAAAAATAACACATCTAGTTGCGGTAATTCATCCACTAAATCATCGCCGTAACATTAATCAGGCAGGTTGATGTGTTGATAAATCCTCAAGTTGCGAGGGAGACCCAGCGTCAACGTACGAATACCTGAGACTGGTGCGTGGCGCGCGGCGAGGGAGGGAGAGAGAGAGAGCGAAGCCGAAGCCATGGTCGAGCGCGTGGGTGTGGAGACGGCGGGCCCGGTGGTTGCCTTGTGTGAAGGGTGCGCGCTGTAGCCACTGGTAATATCCCACCCCTCGCTGGGGCCTGTCACTCCAGTTGGACCACACACACACTCACCCCACCACCAGAACCTAAAACTCCCCATATCTCATCACCTATTGACTCTAGACTGTTCTAGCTTGCGCCATTGGATTCTAGGGGTCAGAAACTAGGGTTGGGGACCTGAAACGGAGTTTAGAATGGCCTGGGTGAGCCGGTACGGAGGTCACCTTCGTGCCGGACCACCCAAGTCGACCGCCTCGCTCGGTTAGCGGGTGATTTGCGGCCAGACCAAGGTGGATATTTGAACATGTATGATAGCAGTAATTTCTTCTATGGCTTGTAATCATTATGGACAGCTTATATTGTAAATAATTGATGGATATGTGCTCTAGATTTTGCAAATAATTGATGAATATTTACACCAGATTTGTAAGTAATTAACGGATATACGCATTGTTCTTTGTAAATTATAACAGGATATATACACGAGACCTTTCACAATGACTTACAGGTAGAATTTTACACCACACATTGTAAATAATTGATGGCTATTTACCCGTGTTTAGTAAATATAATATATACATAAAGTTATATGACAATGATTAGTTCACTATTGACTTGTTATTAGTAAAGGAAGAACGTGTTGAGTCATGTCACGAGATATTACTGTAAATAATACGGAATGAACGTGTTAAAGAGGGTGTAAATTTCCCACTCTTTTACAGTGCTTCCTCCCACCACAACTCCAACCCTCCTCCTCTTCTTCCTCCCCTCTTCTCACTCTTCCTTCTCCACCCTGTTCTTCTTCCCCTCCTATCCACTCTCCACCGTCCTCCTCACCCCTCCTGCATCTCCTCCTCCTCCTCCTCCTATCTTCTTCATCCTCTTCCTCCACCCATTTCTCTCTTTCTCCACCCTCTTCCTCCTACTCTTCTTCTCTCCACCTTCTTCCTCACTTCTCCACTCTATTACTCTTCTCCTGTCTTTCTTCTTCCTTCCATCTTCTCCACCATCTTCCTTCTCTCTTCTCCGCGTCTTCCTCCTCCTCCTACCCACTACGTTAATCCCTCTCATTATCTTCAAGCTCAACCGAATGTAATCCCATAGAAAAATCCCCTAATAAATAAGGCATAAATCCACCATTTTTAATCCCAGTAAATATAAGAAATTATCCAAAATTTTAATCCCATTCTTTATGGATTTGACCAGTAAATAAGTCATTAATTTTAATCCTCAATAAATTATTCAGTTAATAAGGCGTTGAGCAAAAGATTTGTATTCATTAAAATTTATAAAAAATAAAATAAAGTAATGGCCACAGGTCCGCTCTTCAAAAAATAAAGTTTGAATCAATAAAATTTTACTGTTATTGAATATTTAGTCGGCACAAAAAAAAGGAATAAATCCACAAAATATAATCCTATCCAGTAATCCCAAATGGACCATAAATCCTCTATATTTCGTACCATATATATACAAATTTAGTCCGTAAATAAAAAAATGATTAAATCCACAGAATTTATTCCGCCGTAAAATTTAGACAATGATAATATATAATAAAATATATTTAGCTATTAATTATAACATTAATCCAAGAATCTAAATATTATGAGAATTAAGAATAATTTACTGGGGGTAAGTACAGTCACTCATATCTCTCGCAGTCAAGGAATAATAATTGCACAAAAACATTTGAAAGAAAACAATTTTTACGATAAACTTGGACACAATTTTCCCAATTTTTAATCCAATCAAATAAATACTGAGGAATCCAACAGCATTAATCCATTAAGAATTTATCCTCGCATTTCATATTAGTAAAGAAGGATAAATCCCCCAAATCTACAATTACTCATTAATTTTAATCCAAGAAACAGGATTAATTCACTCATATATACCGCACATGTAGTACATAGATCCACTATTCATAATCCATAAAGAAATCCATAATTCCTATACTTGTAAATGAATATTAATCCACCAAGTGTGATCCAACGACAATAATGAGGCTGTCTGTGATGATGATGATGATGATGACGATGATGATGGTGATAATGATACTGGCAAATTTCTAGTGTGACCAGACCAGAGGAAATTACTAAGGATTGGAATTATACTCTGAATCAAATCATTTGCTTGGGAGGGGTCTATCGGCGTCAAACACACACACACACACACACACACAACGCCTCGTCGATTGAGCTGTTTTGAACGCACTCATACTGTAAAGAAACCTGAAGTGGAATACTAGTGAGATAAATTGTGTTGCTTCGTTAAGAGTGTGTTGGTGTACCTCTCAGATCACAGAGGGAGGGGGGGGGGGGGTACTAGAGTGTGTTAGAGGATGTGTCAGAGGGGCGGAAGAAGGTTGGTGGTGAAGGGGCTAGCGGAAGTGTTTGAACGCGCTAACCAACTCAACTCAAGCCAACGAACAGACTGTGTCCTTTTCCTTCTCCCCCCTCTCTCTCTCTCTCCCCTCGGCCGTCCCTCCCACGACACCCCCTACTTATCACGCCTCAGATTAGATACCCATAATAATCTACTTCTCAGATTGGGGGGAAATTTCACCGAGAAACGCCAGAACAAGTACAGGTTTTATGGACGAGTAAATGGTATTGTAATGTCTATGTGGAGAGACTTAGATAGAGGGAAAAGAAATATATATTATCTAGAATTGTCCAGTACAACAGCTGGGGTTAAGATATGAAGTACTGCTGCTGTAAATTCTATGGTAAAAGTATTAATACAGAAAACTACCATTGCGTGTACAGGTAGAGACGTTACCTATATGTACAGTAATTCAGTAATTGACAAAGGGTGATAGTACGATAGTGGTAGCGCCTCGGCCTCTCAGGAAGCCATGAAGACTCTTACAGGATATAAACATCTGATGGTGTGTTTGACGATTATTGCCCAAACTGATTTACTGTTTATCATTGTTTGTATACTCGTACTGTCTATGTATATTGTTTGCATATCTGCGTGGTCTATCTATCTATCTATCTATCTACAGGTTCAGGTAGTATAAAGTACACGTACAGTAATTTTACATAAGCTTCACACAACTCGGTAAATTCACTCGACCTGTTACTGCAAGTTTCCTTCAACCAAGAAAACTTCCTCAGAATATTTATGACAACCAGAGTTTTTTCCTCACCTCAACGTTACATTAAGCTGTTAGATAAAAGAGTTCACTAACCCCATTTTAGATCAATTGATTCTTATTGTAACTATCTATATTCCCTATATTTTAGAAGATTATTTTTTTTTAATCGGAAATATTCTAAAATTCTTCCTTACTAAAACGATACAAGGTTTAGGTTTATATGAAGTATACGTCATTACTTCGTTAAAACAATTAAATAAACCCGAGACAGAAAAGTAAATACAGGGAGAAATAACCAGACACCATTACTCTCCATCGACAAACACACACACACACACACACACACACGCGCGCGCAGAGTTTTACATGTGTTTTATCTAGAACCAGTATGGGTGTAATTGTCCAGCTTAAAACAGTTAAGTAAACCCGTCACTCTTCCTGTCCACCACAAACAAAAACCGCGCCAAAGGGGTTTATAGAACAACCACCACCACCGTTTTGGAGGTGTTTTGCCACAAGTGGTAGGTGTAATTGTTTGGGTAGAGGAGTGTTGAGGGAGCGGGGTTGTGTGTGGGTGAGTGGGCGGGTGGTATTAATGAGAGGAGCCTGTCTATTGTCGGGCAGGGCCGGGGCAGTGGCAGGCGGGCTGGTGCTGGTGGCTGTGTCCGGTTGTGGGGGTCTGACTACGACCACTCTCTCTCTCTCTCTCTCTCTCTCTCTCTCTCGGCAGGGATACAGGATTGGGTTTCTGCGTATTATTAGTTTCTGCGTCTGTCTGTTTGTATGTACGAATATGTGTCTCGATGATAATAATAACAATAATAATAATAATAATAATAATAATGATAAAATAAACTATATATATACAAAAATAAGGAATAGGCATGTATTTGTTTTCCTATTTTTCTTCCTAGTACAAATAAGGAGTTACAGAGATAACTAGGGAAATATCATACCTTACTAGGGGGAATCCGACCCTCAACCCGACAAATATTAACAAATTGTCAGTATTGTGGGGAAAATTTTGAAGATGTATGTATGTATGTATGTATGTATGTATGTATGTATGTATGTATGTATGTAAGACAGGCATTTCTTCTAATACAGAGGTGGAAAATTAATTATTAAATCCCCCTCGACAATATATATATTCTATAGTTTATAATATATAAGAATTATATACAAGTGACTCATTACATAAACACATAAAATTTTTGTACTGTTTATTATATGATATCAAATTTAATTTAATTTTTTTCATTGGTTGGAATTACTAAAAGGAAATTACGATATGAAATAAATACATTACATAATAATATAACAAAATATAGCTTAAATAGTTCATTATAGTATAGGAATATTATTAGGATGAAATTAATCTAATCATTATCACTAAAAGGAATAAAATAGCTAATTTAATGATTCATTGTTCTATTTATTTACCAATTAATTCACTAAATAATATGTTAATTAATTGCCGGTTTTTTTCCTCTTTTATCGTGTGATTATATTTTATAGATGAGGTTTTAAGGTAAAACTGAGACTGGTTTAAATTAATTTTCTATATAAACACAAACTTCATAATTTACATAACACGATAGAAATTTAAAACGCACAACAATAATAAAAATAATAATAATAAAACTAGAAATAATAATAATAATAATAATAATAATAATAATAATAAAATATAATAATAAGCAAACCAGATTAATGTAGATAGACTTAACAAATAACTACATAATACAGTATAATTATATAGAAATACTCAAATAGGAACAGAGAGAGAGACTATATAGTCAAATTATAATTAGATTTCCACACTCAGTAAAGACACAATCACAGATTTTATTGATCCATCGATAATAAGGATAAATATGTCATTTACTTGTGCTGCATCTCGTAGGAATGTGTAGTTCTAGGTACATATTGGATACATATTGCAGAACGTGGAATTGGGACTATAATTATGAACGTAAAGTAGCCTGAAGGTTCGTCTGGGAGTTATATAAATTCTACGGGACATACGCACATACGTTCACACACACACACACACACACACACACACACACACACACACACACACACACACACTGACACACATACACACACACCAGCCCCTCACCTTGCCAGTCAGTCAGTCAGTCGGTCAGTTAGTCATCCAATCAGTCAGTCAGTCAGTCAGTCAGTCAGTCGGTCGATCAGTTTGTCATCCAGTCGGTCAATTAACCACTTATCTAGTCAGTCAGTCAGTCAGTCAGTCATCCAGTCAAGTCAGTCAGATCGGAACGGACCCGATCAGAGGAACTCGTAAGAAAGTGGGTGAAGGCAGAACGAAGAGAGCAGAATAAAAACATGATAAGTTGATAATGACAATAAAGGAAGGAAGAGGAGGATGAGATGATAACGAAGGAGGGAAGAGGAGGATGAGGTGATAACGAAGGTGGGAAATGGAGGATGAGATGATAACGAAGGAGGGAAGAGAAGGATGAGACGATAGTGAAGGAGGGAAGAGGAGAATGAGACGATAGTGAAGGAGGGAAGAGGAGAATGAGACGATAGTGAAGGAGGGAAGAGGAGGATGAGACGATAGTGAAGGAGGGAAGAGGAGAATGAGACTATAGTGAAGGAGGGAAGAGGAGAATGAGACTATAGTGAAGGAGGGAAGAGGAGAATGAGACGATAGTGAAGGAGGGAAGAGGAGAATGAGACTTTAGTGAAGGAGGGAAGAGGAGAATGAGACTATAGTGAAGGAGGGAAGAGGAGAATGAGACGATAGTGAAGGAGGGAAGTGGAGAATGAGACGATAGTGAAGGAGGGAAGAGGAGGATGAGACGATAGTGAAGGAGGGAAGAGGAGGATGAGACGATAGTGAAGGAGGGAAGAGGAGAATGAGACGATAGTGAAGGAGGGAAGAGGAGGATGAGACGATAGTGAAGGAGGGAAGAAGAGAATGAAACGATAGTGAAGGAGGGAAGAGGAGGATGAGATGATAATGAAGGAGAGAAGGAGAGAGTGTGTGGGTGAGGGAAATAGGAAGGGAGAGAATGGGGGGGGGTGACGGAAGGAGGGGGGGTGAGGGAAGGGACGGACAACGAGAGTATGTGAGGGATTCTGTCTGTGTGTAATAATAATAATAATAATAATAATTAACGGTTTATTGAAAGAGCTTGGCAGCCAGAAGGCTGAAAATGTACAGTTACATATTTGGGGAATGGGTTTCGAATTACAAATAATATACAAGTAACATAAGTGATACAAATAAGATATATAATAACTAGATGGGGAAAAGCTCAAACTACAGGGCATTTCAACATAGTGACAGTGCGAGAAGTAGTATTTACTGGGAGTGAATACACTGGTTTATTACAAGTTATTGATAATTTTTACAATGGTTGGGACTGGGCTGTTCTTATAGCGATCAGTTCGTGCACGTATGGGCTGGATGCGGTTGTGGTGTCGAACAGCAATTCTCGGGCTAGGGATCTCAGGTGGTAGTAGGAGCCGGTGTCGAGGATGGTGTAGAAGCTTCTAACCAAATTTGCAGATGAGGTCGTGGTGATGGTCAGTGAGAGTCGAAAGGGTCAGTGTGTTGAGCGCTTCTTGATATGTGGAGTAGGAAGGGGAGAGAATAATCTTACATGCCCTCTTTTGCACTTTTTCTAGGTGTTTACGTTGTGTGGCATTTAGGGAGGAAGACCAGGTAGGGGAGGCATAGGTGAGCTTGGGAAGTATGAATGTTGTGTAAACACTGAGGAGCTCGGGTGCAGGAACTCCGAGGGACTTGAGTCGGCGGAGGAGGTGGAGACGGAAACTGGAGGATTTGACAACTTCACTGACGTGTGGTTTCCAATTTAGTTTGTTGTCTATGGTGACGCCGAGGAGCTTCGTGGAATCTACAACCTGGAGTGTGTTCGGACCTAAAGTAATGGAAGGAGGTGGGACAATGTCGGGGGAGAGGTTGATGTGCATAACCATGGTCTTGGTATGGTTGATGGTGACATGGTTGTAGGTGGCCCAGTTTTGGAGACGGTTCAATAAATCCTGAAGGATGGTATTGTCGGGAGCAGAATTGTTGACGCTGATCCCAATGGTGGAGTCGTCGACATATTTCCAGCGAGCAGGGGTTTCTCTTAGGGCATCATTGATGAGCATAAGGAAGCAGAGTGGTCCCATCTTGGTGCCTTGGGGGACGCCACAGATGAGTGACTGAAAGGTGGAGACAGCCCCTCTGAAGCGTACAGCTTGGCGTCAGTCACTGAGGAAGCTTGTAAGCCATGGTATAAGACTTCTCCGAAGCTTGAGGTCAATAGCTTTGTTGATGATTATATTGTGGTCGACTAGGTCGAATGCTTTAGTAAAATCAATGAAGGTGACAGCTACAGACGTTTTTCGTTTCTCGAGATGGCGGTATATGTCATCGAGAAAGCTGACAAGACAGTGAGTGGTGGAGGAAGTTTTCATGTTGCCAAATTGCTGAGGGTCTACGACTCCTGCAATATCAGCATAAGCCCAGTCGAACACAAAACTTTCACAGATTAGGCTGGGTATTGGGGTGATTGCAATAGGTCGTAGCTGATTTAAGGATTGTGGGCTGGTTGACTTGGGCACTGGTGATACATAAGAGGTCTTCCAATCAGCTGGGCATCTGGCTTGACTGAGAGAAGCATTGATGATGGAGCATAGGGGTTTAGCAAGCTCCGGGGAGAACTCCTTGAAGAGTTTCATTGGTAAGTCAATGGGGGTGGTAGAGCGTTTTAATTTTAGTTTGTCCAGGCGTTTTGCTACTTCAGATTCTTCTACTAAGTCAGTGGGAAGGGGGGCTGGTAGGTAAGCAGGGAGAGTGGTTGTTTCGAGCCGGGGGGGGCGTCTGGCATATAGTAGCGAAATGGTTATTTGATTGCTTAGCTTCGTCAACATTAGTGAGATGGCTAAGGAAGGGGAGGGGGTGTGTCTTATTGTTTAGTCCACAGAGTTCTTTAAGCTTACCATACCACTGACTGATGTTGGTCTGCTTCAGGTGTTGTAATTTGGTTGGGTAGTGGGACTTCTTTGCAGTGCCTCTTTCGCGGATGACTCGGTTGCGAAGGGACCTGTAGTGGATGTGGTCATTGAGATGAAAGGCTCTGTCTCTCTGTTGCATAAGTCTTTTGATCCGAGGTGTGATCCAGGGCAAGTCAGCTGGGTGAGATCTGACGGACTTCTCGGGGAAGAAGTGGTGGTGAGCTTCCGTGGTGGTGTTGGTATAATTTATCCATTTGGTTTCCACGTCATCCACGCTTAGTACTTCAGTCCAGGGATGGTGAACTATCCACTGCCCGAAGAGGCGCACTGCAGAGCCAGTAATCGGCCTGTAGGTCTTGATGTAGGGTCTCTGTACTTGAGTGGGAGTGGCAGCTGGGGACCAGAGCACTGATAAGTGTGTGCTACACCCGATAGGAGGCATTGGTTGAGGTGGTTGGTACTGGTCCGCTAAGTCAGTTAAGATAAGGTCAAGGGTATTTTGACCTGTGTGGGGAAGGTCACAACTTGTGATAGTGATAGCTGGTCGTGGATATCAGTGGTGTCTGTGTGTGTGTGTGTGTGTGTGTGTGTGTGTGTGTGTGTGTGTCTGTCTGTCTGTCTGTGTGTGTGTGTGTGTGTGTGTGTGTGTGTGTGTGTGTGTGTGTGTGTGTGTGTGTGTGTGTGTGTGTGTGTGTGTGTGTGAGAAAGAGAGAGGCATAGCTAATCACTTTTTCAATCCTTCAATTATACCTGGTTATTCCTTTTCCAGTCTTACATAGTCACACTCGTAAACCAATAATGATGTAGATTTCTGTATTAACTTCACCTCTCGTTTCCTACTGCGCATCCCTCCACTATATCATGACCCCTATATTATGCCCTCCACTATATCAAGGCTCCTATATTATGGCCTCCACTATATCAAGGCTCCTATATTATGCCCTCCACTATATCAAGGCTCCTATATTATGGCCTCCGCTCTATCAAGGCCTCTATATTATGCCTTCCACTATATCAAGGCCTCTATATTATGGCCTCCACTATATCAAGGCTCCTATATTATGCTCTCCACTATATCAAGGCCCCTATATTATGCCCTCCACTATATCAAGGCCTCTATATTATGCCCTCCACTATATCATGACCCCTATATTATGCCCTCCACTATATCAAGGCCTCTATATTATGCCCTCCACTATATCAAGGCTCCTATATTATGCCCTCCACTATATCAAGGCCCCTATATTATGGCCTCCACTATATCATGACCCCTATATTATGCCCTCCACTATATCAAGGCTCCTATATTATGGCCTCCACTATATCAAGGCTCCTATATTATGGCCTCCACTATATCAAGGCTCCTATATTATGGCTTCCACTATATCAAGGCCCCTATATTATGGCCTCCACTATATCAAGGCCCCTATATTATGGCCTCCACTATATCAAGGCTCCTATATTATGGCCTCCACTATATCAAGGCCCCTATATTATGCCCTCCACCATGTCAAGGCCCCTATATTATGGCCTCCACTATATCAAGGCTCCTATATTATGCCCTCCACTATATCAAGGCTCCTATATTATGCCCTCCACTATATCAAGGCTCCTATATTATGCCCTCCACTATATCAGGGCTACTATATTATGGCCTCCACTATATCAAGGCTCCTATATTATGCCCTCCACTATATCAAGGCCCTATATTATGCCCTCCACTATATCAAGGCCCCCTATATTATGCCCTCCACTATATCAAGGCCCTATATTATGCCCTCCACTATATCAAGGCCTCTATATTATGCCCTCCACTATATCAAGGCCCCTATATTATGGCCTCCACTATATCAAGGCCCCTATATTATGGCCTCCACTATATCAAGGCCCCTATATTATGCCCTCCACTATATCAAGGCTCCTATATTATGGCCTCCATTATATCAAGGCTCCTATTATGCCCTCCACTATATCAAGGCTCCCATATTATGCCCTCCACTATATCAAGGCTACTATATTATGCCCTCCACTATATCAAGGCCCTATATTATGCCCTCCACTATATCAAGGCCCCTATATTTTGGCCTCCACTATATCAAGGTTCCTATATTATGGCCTCCACTATATCAAGGCTCCTATATTATGGCTTCCACTATATCAAGGCTCCTATATTATGCCCTCCACTATATCAAGGCCTCTATATTATGCACTCCGCTAAATCAAGGCCCCTATATTATGCACTCCACTATATCATGGCCCCTATATTATGGCCTCCACTATATCAATCAACTATTTAAACTATAACGTAGGAAAGATTTCATTAGGAAGGGAAAGATATTTACAATGATAATAAGTGATAATGAATAACTGAGACAGACAGAGAGACGGACAGACAGATAGATAGATAGATAGATAGACAGACAGACAGACAGAGATGAATGCGATAATAAAAGAAGAATTGAAGTAATATATAATGAATAAATGATGTGGATAGATAGATGATGAATGTGAGTATAAAAGAGAAAATGAATAAATGTGTAAATAAAATATGTGATGAAATATACGTGGATAAAAAATAAATGTGTGGATGAAAGAGGAATTGAACAGAGTCTTAAGTAACACACAAGGGGGAGAGCTTTCGGAACACTAGTAGTCAGAGAGAGAGAGTGTTCTTGTGTCCCAGAATGTACCATGAGTGATGTCAGCAGTAACGATAAGAATGTTGCTGTTGCGAGCTGTTCTAATAGGCCCTAGTTTTAATAGGCCATAGTTCTATTAGGCCCCAGTTTTATTAGGCGCAAGTTCTAAAAGGGGCCAGTTCTAATAGGCCCCAGTTCCAATTGGCCATAGTTCTATTAGGCCCCAGTTTTATTAGGCCCAAGCTTTAAAAGGGGCCAGTTCTAAAAGGTCCCAGTTCCAATCGGCCCCAGTTCTAATAGACCCCAGTTCTAATAAGCCATAGTTTCAATGGGTCCTATCCAAATTTACCCTAAATAAACTTAACCACTAAAATTAATTCCTAGTGTCGTTAGGCCCCAACCTAACCTAACCTAACCTAACCAAACCAAACCAAACCTAACCTAACCTAACCTAACCTAACCAAACCTAACCTAACCTAACCAAACCTAGCCTAACCTAACCTAACCCTAACCTACCCAAAACTTGCTTACCTTGTCCTTTCCTAACCAAATTTATCCTACAATAAACTATTTTAATCTAATCTTAACCGAATCTATCCATCCTATCCTAACCTACCCTACCCTATCCTAGCCTAACCTAACCCTAACCCTAACCCTAACCTACCCAATCCTAACCTAACCAATCGTATACCTTATCCCATCTCAATATAAACAATCTTTCCCAATCTGATCTGAGTTATCGTTGACTCCTAATCCTTAATATGTGTCTAAGGGCCTCTAATCCTAATAAACCATAATCTTAATGTTTCCACATTACTAATCGCTAGGTTAGGTTAGGTTAGATTGGTGTTAATCAGTACCAGTGCCTATTGGAACAGCCACCGCTTTTATTTTCCCCCAGTGGCTTCAAATAATGATGCTGCTCGCTGACTATTCAAGCAGAAAGCAATAAAATGACCCCTTTTTTGTGACACTGAATTAATACCTTGAAACATATCATCAGGATCGAACCCGTGTCCCCAGATTACTGGCATCAAGGGAGTGAATTTACAAGGAGGGGGTGGGGGGAGGGGGGGAGGAGGGGGAAGAGGGGGGGGGGGAATTAGACACAGGTACTGTTTCCAAATATGTTACTGAATCCTGTATGCCTTGTGTTGTGTTGTGTTGTGTTGTGTTGTGTTAGAGGTTAGAGATGACTTAGGTTATCTTTGCGTTGAGTTAGGGTAAGTTAGGTTTTATTTAACATAGGAGTAGGTTAGGTTAGATTAAGCTAGGTTAGAGTTACTTTATGGGTTATATTAGATGTACAGTAGCTAAAACAACTCTCTGTGTATACTTTGTGGGAAACAATATGAGACTATGGACGATAAATATTGGTATATGAGGGCTGTCACTAGTCACTCGTAAAATTTCGGAGCATATTGACCCCAACCTGCACAGATAGTTGTACATTATGTTAGCTTAGGTTCGGGTGAGTTTGGTTATAATATGTAATCTACGTTTCCATAGCTAAAGACAGATAAATTTAGAGGTTAGGTTAGGGTAGGCTAGGGTAGGGTAGGGTAGGGTAGGTCCTGTGTGGGATCAGGACATTAAGTGAATCTCCCTCCTTGACTCTGCTGTCAGGTGGCGGTGGTTCAGACCTCGGTGTATCAGGTTCAAAAGTTCATAACAGGGGTTCGGAGTTAATACGAGACCGCTTCTTGTAACCTGTGTGTGTACTTGTGTAAAGAAGATGTTCAGTAGTCTATGGTTACAAGTGTGTGTGTATGTGATCAAGCCCCCCCCCCCCCCCACACACACACACAACAAAATAAATTATCATACCATCATTGAACCCTGAATATGAACCCCTAACGATATTACAGGGACGATGGTAGTGAGGGTGTGTAGTGGGAGGAGGTGTGGGGGGGTGTGGGGAGGGGGAGGGGTGTGGGGAGGGGGTGGGGGGAGGGAGGGGGTTGTGAGAGTGTCCTGTCAGTTTCTGTGATTGGGAATTCAGACATCAGGTAAGTAAATGTATAATGATTCCGCGAGATGATTGTGTCTTCTGATTGGTGGTGATAAGTGAACGTGTCAAGTCAAAGTAGAATCTTGTAATAATTACGATACCAAAATTGGGAGTTTCTAGTTAAAAGTCTCATTATACTTTCTGACGTTAAATTGTGATAATTTATATATACCTTTAACCTAATTTACACAGTAATATATATTTTTACCTGTCCAATCATACAGGATATCTGTTGAACTAAAGCCAATCCAGAAACTACGTATACGAAATTATCAACTTATTAAAAATATTATATATATTTATTTTTTTAGTTTATACACACTTCTAGATTACGATCAAGCAAGAGTTACAAGGAATTGGTAATTGAATGCTTTAGGCTCGTCCTCTGGGGGAAAAAAGGAGAAAACATCCCTCATGTACGAAAAAATAAATAAATCCTTCAGTTTAGTCAAGACAGGCGGAGTGTGATAAGATTAATTAGACGCTTAAACTCAAGTACAGCTTTGCATATAAGGCAGATGAATATAAAGTGATCATATAACAACGGTATTATATTTGTGGTTGCATTATATATCATTAGTTACATCCCGAAGCATTAAGTATCTCAGCTTGGAATAGAGTCTACCCCAGCTTAATATTTCTTAGCGAGTTAGTTAAGCTTATTAGAATCACAACTGTGTTTGGGGGAGCAACACCTGTATCTGGGTTCCTTCACACAGCACAGTAATTAACAATCACAGGTAGAGCCATCATGAACACAGACTCAGGTGCTGTCTGTCGTGTGTTCATATCCTCAGGTGAACACAAACACAGGTAAAAGTTGTCCTGCCTCTCATTATCGTAATTATCAGCATCTGTTTTGTTCACTTACACATATTTGTGGTTTGTTTACTTAACAGATAACTGAAGAAATATTACCACATAAATCATAACACTCACACAGAAGCACTTACATGTGTGGTATCTCCTTTAGTTTCAGTGACCTACAGTAAATGAATAATTGAATGGATAGATAAATAGATGGATAAATAAACGGGAAGAAGTAACAAGAGGAAGTCTAGTGAGCCAGGTGAGGCCAGGTGTGTGGCTCAGTTAACCATTACAAGGTGAAACATCTACTAAATTGTTGATTATAAACCGTGACGTCATTGGCTGCGGTTGTTATAACTTGGCACGTGTTAGTACGGCGACTGGGATATACACTGACCATTAATTATTGTGCCTCTAGAAATCTGACCCAAGGAAGGAAGGTGAAGGTATGCTAGGGTGATATATCCATCATGTACCAAGTCTAGTGGTTCATGACATAAAGGAGCGCCGGTGCGGGCAGATGGTAGGGGAACGTTAGCCTGGCGTAGATAAGCTTCGTAAACGATAGCTTGGCGTATGTTAGTCTGGCCTTCTTTAGCCGATGTATGATAACGTGGTTTAGGTTAACCTGGCGTACATCAGCCTGGCGTATGATAGGGCCTGTATGTTAGCGTGGATTATTTTAACCTGGCGTACGGTAGCTTGGCGTACATCAAGCTGGCGTAAGTGTAACATTTTGGCTTCAGCTTTAGGAGAAATCACTTAAGATTACTGAATTTTCCCGAAAATTTTAACCAAACTTTATATTTGAATCAACGTTAAAACATCCTATTGTATTTTCATTCGTGGATCAATGAGTATTGCATAAATTACGTGTTCTATTATTTACTATAATTATGAATAAATGTTATTGATTAAGACAAAGAATATATACTGATGTCTCATTGCCTCTCAACCGTAAGTGCACTTCAGAATAAGGCTGGGGGGGGGGGGGAGGGGGGTACACTCGCTATCTTGATATGGGTTAAACTCCACATATTTTTGGATACACTTACCTCTCATCTATCAAGGTCATCGCTTTTATTTGGCGCCCCCCAACACACACACACACACACACACACACACACACACACACACACACACACACACACACACACACACACAGAGGCCCACCACCCTTCGCCAGAGATTGTTTTAATAAGAACTCTGGAGCTGTCAGGGTCACATGTGTGTGTGTGTAAAGAAGACGTTGATAATTAATGTATCAATTTAGTATAGTTGGCATGACTCGTTTATTTTATGATGATGATGATGATGCTGATGATGATGATGATGATTGATGATGATTACAGTACGTCATCTACCTCGGTATATGCTGGTGTCTTGGATGTCATTTACCTGTAAGAAAGAAAACACATCATTAGAAACTGTGTATATGCTTAAATATACATACATACATACATACATACATACATACATACATACATACATACATACATACATACACACGACAAAGTACACCATATGAAACTTTAATTTCGTAAAACATTTTGTAATAGGAAAACCTCAGACTCCACTCTCCCTTCCACTGCCCATTTCTCCTTCCCTTTCACCCTTTCCCTCCCATTTCTCTCTCCCTTTCCCCTCTTCTTCTCCCCTTCACCCCTCTCCCTCCCCTTCCCTCTCCCCCCTTTCCCCTCTCCCACTCTCTCCCTCTCACCTCTCTATCCTCCCTCCCCACTCCCTTCTCCACCTACTTAAAATACTTTGCAGTGAAAAATTATAAAAAAATGATAAGGCAAATTTAAGATCTAGAATAACAGCCATAAGAGTGATAAAACTGAGGACTGGAAACATAACAATAATAACGAGAATAATAACGACAGTACTGCTTGAAGAATAAAACATCAATAAATTACAATAATAACACTGATAATCCTAACACAGTGATAAACGTGGTAATAGTGATAAAGGGATGATAATAACAGCCAGTAAACAATTAGTGATAATGAAATCAATTCTCAACAAAATTTAAACCAAGAAAACTCGAAATAAAATCCACCACAATTTTATAATATCTTCGTATTTCTTTATTTACTCTCAAAGTCAAGCTAATACTTATACTTACACTTATTTACTTGGACTTAAACACTCAAATAAATTCACTCTACATTAATTTCCTGCAATAAGTCGTTTTTTGGATGATTTACGAATGGCAGGACGGACGAAGCTTTAATTTGTTCATCCTAGTAAATACTTGAATCCGGATTAACATGTCACGAACGCCCATGTGTTTGTTTTGATTTCTCTCTGACGGGAATGGAAAGGATGTAGTAATCGTTCCTTGTGTGTGTGTGTGTGTGTGTGTGTGTGTGTGTGTGTTAATCCCGATGTTTCTTAAGAGATATTTTAGACAGACAGACAGACAGACAGTTTTAGTTGACAGTACTATTGATATATATCTTAAACCCACACCTAATTCTGGCTCACTCTAATACCGAGTTTAATATATGTGAAGACACAACTAACGAAAACATTAACTATTAGCAAAAAAAAACGACGATACAGGTAATATTAAAGAGAGAGAGAGAGAGAGAGAGAGAGAGAGAGAGAGAGAGAGAGAGAGAGAGAGGGGGGGGGGGAATTACAGTGTCCCAGGTGGAGTAAGAAAGAGAAAGATAGTTAAATAGAGAGAAAGAGAGTTACCTCACTCATCAAGGAAGAAAGAAAGCAAGAAAAGGAGATATAAACAAAATAGAGATAGAAAGATAAATAAGAGAAAGAAACAGATAAACGAGAGAAAGAAATAGACAAATAAACGAGAGAGAGAGAGAGAGACAGAGAGAGACAGAGAGAGAGAGAGAGAGAGAGAGAGAGAGAGAGAGAGAGAGAGAGAGAGTGTTTCAGCAGCCTTGTTGATGATGACGGCAGCAAAAAGTGGTGGTGATGGTACTAGATTTTCACCCTGTTATAGACCTGAGGGCCACATTCCTGCCAGGGCTACTACGTCCGTCCGTCCGTGGGCAAAAGGACGGACGGAGCAATTGCCTTCCCGTCCTCCATCTGTCCACAGTATAGCAAAGTCCACGCGTATGAGGGTATGACGAGTGCTGGTTGGTTCTTTGTCTCGGTGTGATGATCTATGATTGGTCCTTGTTTCGCTGTGATGATCTATGATTGGTCCTTGTCTCGTTGTGATTGGTCCTTGTTTCGCTGTGATGATCTATGATTGGTCCTTGTCTGGCTGTGATTGGTCCCTCTCTCGTTGTGATGATCTATGATTGGTCCTTGTCTCGCTGTGATGGTTTGTGATTGGTTCTTTTTTTCACAATGGCTTTCGTTGAATGTTTCTTTTCTAACACTGGTGTTCGTTAATTGGTCCTTTAAACCCTCTAACTACCTCATTACAACACATACCTATTCTAAGCCAGAAACTACTAAAGTTCAAATCTAACCTAATCTCACTCTGCCCAACCTAACCTAACCTAACCTAACCTAGCCTAACCTAACCTAACCTAACCTAACCTAACCAAACCTAACCTAACATAACCTAACCTAACCTAACCTAACCTAACCTAACCTAGCCTAATCTAACCTAAGTCCTTCGTAACTTATTATAACTTAACGGAGTCTGAAGCTAACAACAATCCCTGCATTAATTTACCTAAACGAAACGTAAGTTATTAATCCTGGAATAACTTAACTAAACCAAACTAAGCCAGATTATCCTAGGTATAACTTAATCTAACATGATATATCCCAATATAACCTAATCCAAGCTAATATAACCCAATCTAACCTAATATAACCCAATCTAAGCTAATATAACCCATCTAAGCTAATATAACCCAATCTAAGCTAATATAACCCAATCTAAGCTAATATAACCCAATCTAAGCTAATATAACCCAATCTAAGCTAATATAACCCAATCTAAGCTAATATAACCCAATCTAAGCTAATATAACCCAATCTAAGCTAATATAACCCAATCTAAGCAAATATAACCCCATCTAAGCTAATATAACCCAATCTAAGCTAATATAACCCAATCTAAGCTAATATAACCTAATCCAAGCTAATATAACCTAATCCAAGCTAATATAACCTAATCCAAGCTAATATAACCCAATCTAAGCTAATATAACCTAATCCAAGCTAATATAACCTAATCCAAGCTAATATAACCTAATCTAAGCTAATATAACCCAATTTAAGCTAATTTAACTCAGCCTGACCTAACCTAACCAAATATGAACACCATCTAGCAGGAGAAGACTTAAGTTTACGTCACAAAAACCGAAGACCAATCAGTGTATGTCATACCCTCATACGCGTGGATTCAACCAAGTCACCCACCAACTCTCGCCACGGCTAATGAATGAGTCGGTCTTTGTTGCCGCTAGAGGTGACAGCTACTTACGTTACTGCCTGTCTGTCTGTTAGGTGAGGTGGACATTTTCACACACACACACACACACACACACACACACACACACACACACACACACTGGGTATAATGTATAATTTAACTTAAGGATTATTTCTAAGAGAGAGAGAGAGAGAGAGATAGAGATGGAATGGATGAACGGACAGACAGACGGACGGACAGACGGACGGACGGACGGACGGACGGACGGACGGACGGAGAAGGAAAACAGAGAAGGGTTTAAAAATTTATACCATAAATACCGTATAAATATATAAAGAACAAGAAACAGAGATTATGAACTAGACACACTACACTGAGACTTACCTATCAAATACTCCCATAGGAATAACTTTCATTAGACTGCTATAACAACCTAACAATGCCATTATAATCTAACTAAAACGTATAATAAAGCCTCTTGAGAAATGTTACCCAGTTAAAGGTCTACTTATTTTACGACCTCAAAGTCACGTCAGCTTTTGAGTTTTTCATCTGATAGACGATAGCTGTAGACTAGTCGCTGTCTCTAGACGGTCAAAACTGTGTAGACTTCACAATGATAACGATGTGTGGGTGACCAGGTGGGTGTATGGGTGACCAGGTGGGTGTATGGGTGACCAGGTGGGTGTATGGGTGACCAGGTGGGTGTATGGGTGACTAGGTAGGTGTATGGATGACCAGGTGGGTGTGTGGGTGACCAGGTGGGTGTATGGGTGATTAGGTGGGTGTGTGGGTGACCAGGGTGTGTGGGTGACTAGGTGGGTGTGTGGGTGTCCAGGTGGGTGTATGGGTGACCAGGTGGGTGTATGGGTGACTAGGTGGGTGTATGGGTGACCAGGTGGGTGTATGGGTGACTAGGTAGGTGTATGGGTAACCAGGTGGGTGTGTGGGTGACCAGGTGGGTGTATGGGTGACCAGGTGGGTGTATGGGTGACTAGGTAGGTGTATGGGTGACCAGGTGGGTGTGTGGGTGACCAGGTGGGTGTATGGGTGATTAGGTGGGTGTGTGGGTGACCAGGGTGTATGGGTGACTAGATGGGTGTGTGGGTGACCAGGTGGGTGTATGGGTGACCAGGTGGGAGTATGGGTGACTAGGTGGGTGTGTGGGTGACCAGGTAGGTGTGTGGGTGACCAGGTGGGTGTATGGGTGACCAGGTGGGTGTATGGGTGACTAGGTAGGTGTATGGATGACCAGGTGGGTGTGTGGGTGACCAGGTGGGTGTATGGGTGATTAGGTGGGTGTGTGGGTGACCAGGGTGTGTGGGTGACTAGGTGGGTGTGTGGGTGTCCAGGTGGGTGTATGGGTGACCAGGTGGGTGTATGGGTGACTAGGTGGGTGTATGGGTGACCAGGTGGGTGTATGGGTGACTAGGTAGGTGTATGGGTAACCAGGTGGGTGTGTGGGTGACCAGGTGGGTGTATGGGTGACCAGGTGGGTGTATGGGTGACTAGGTAGGTGTATGGGTGACCAGGTGGGTGTGTGGGTGACCAGGTGGGTGTATGGGTGATTAGGTGGGTGTGTGGGTGACCAGGGTGTATGGGTGACTAGGTGGGTGTGTGGGTGACCAGGTGGGTGTATGGGTGACCAGGTGGGAGTATGGGTGACTAGGTGGGTGTGTGGGTGACCAGGGTGTGTGGGTGACTAGGTGGGTGTATGGGTGACCAGGTGGGTGTATGGGTGACTAGGTGGGTGTATGGGTGACCAGGTGGGAGTATGGGTGACCAGGTGGGTGTATGGGTGACTAGGTGGGTGTATGTGTGACCAGGTGGGTGTGTGGGTGACCAGGTGGGTGTGTGGGTGACCAGGTAGGTGTGTGGGTGACCAGGTGGGTGTATGGGTGACCAGGTGGGTGTGTGGGTGACCAGGGTATATGGGTGACTAGGTGGGTGTGTGGGTGACCAGGTGGGTGTATGGGTGACCAGGTGAGTGTATGGGAAATGTTCGGCAGTTGTCCGTGAATATTAGGTCGCTCTGTAGTAACGTCGTAACTAACTATACAGGAAGTCGTGCCCTATGTTAACGATATCTGACTACTACAATAACCACTACAATAACCACTATAATAACTACTGTAATAACTACCACAATAACTGCTACAATATCTACTACAATAACCACTATAATAACGAGCTGCATGACCCAGTGTCAAGGAAGAGTCCGAGAAGACCGGACAACTCGCCAACTGCACTGGCTAACCATTACCCCGGAATACGATCCGTAAATCGATGAACATCCAGGTTCCCAATTACTGCTGCGTGGACAGAGGCAAATGGCGTAAAGAAAATTGCCCATAGTTTCACCCTGACCGGGAATCGAACCTGGATCCGCTCTCTTGCGAGGTGAGCATGCTGGCCATTACACCACAGGTCGTCATAACCACTAGAATAGTTACTATAATAACTACTACAATATTCACTACAATAACTACCACAATAACTACTACAATAACCACTACAACAAAAACTATAACAACTACTATAATAACCACCGCAATAACCACTACTACAATAACCACTACAATAACCACTACAATAACCATTACAATAAGACGTTCCCTTCAATAACCAGCAAAAGAATAACGCCATCTTGTGTAATGGTCCAATCTAGATTAACTGGGTGTTTCCTGTCCCTCTTCCTCCTCCCCCTACCCCACTTATCCCCAGCCCACCTGCCCGGAGGAAGAATATACAAGGATATACTCAGAATTTTATATATAAGCGATGTATTAAGAAGTATTAGATGCAAAAATATGCTCGTCTGATATACTACAGAGGATATGTTGATATATTACCCACTAGATAGAAAGATATATTCACTGGGATATATTCAAGGGATATATATACTCATATATTCCAATCAAGAATATATGTCGACGTAATATATGCAAAATTATGCCCATCATCTGACATGTTACGAATATGCAACGACATACTCCAAATAGAATTAGGATACCTAACGACTGATATACCAGGAATATACGTGTTATATTGAAGGCAGAATATATCAGACGCTAGGATAGAGAATATATACACCTAATACTTACTAGAATAGTAAGATGTTTTTTCTCGTAACTAAAGACATCCAGCGCCAGTAGTCGAGTCTCAGGGCTATTTAGACTCCATTTCATCTGCTATATTCTTTTGCCGTAGTTAAATTGAACACCTATTATGCTTTCTCACAAAGTCATATAGAGAGATAATTTTAACGTAGGAACCCTTGAGATTCAGAGATTTAAGTTGCATAATCTCAGCGCCTGGAGTTCTCTTTCCACCAGACTAGCGTTCCCTCAACTCAGGCCAGCAGTGACGCTCGTGCTAAGACAGGAACAACATGTTGAGTGATCCTACTCCGAGATAACTTCACTTAGTCGCCACCAGGTGTCTCCCTATCACCTGGGAGGTTAGTGTACTGCGTAAAGGAAGAACCTCGTGTTGGGCGGGCAGATGATGATGAAGAACATTATGGTGATGATGAAGAACATGATTGTGATGATGAAGAAGAAGAACAACAATAATAATAACAAGAACAAGGTAACTTTGATCTCCGCGTGGGTCTAGTGTTAGTACAGGCAGACGCTGGACTTCCCGGGGAAAACCTGCCGTGTCCAAGAGAGTCACACTGGACTACACAGTACACACCCTTCTCACAGCCAACCTTAGCGGGAATCGAACACGGGCTGTAGCATGAGAGACAAGCGCGCTGTTGTTGCGCCACCGACAGATACCAAGCCTAAGAATTTACCCATTTTAACCAAATAAGCAGTGAAGTTCAAAGATGACTCGTTTCATTATTATTATTATTATTATTATTATTATTATTATTAAAGTGAACGAATATAACTAAATATTATCACAATCCACAAGTAAAGACCTCGTAGAAAATACATAAATTATATATCACAAAACGATTTATTATGAAGGATAAAATAGTTAATATATATCTACATGTTATAGAATATACAGCCAATACGATAGAGTGTTTATATAACATACACACCAGATATTTAACTAAAAACTAATAAAGGAAATTAGTATCTTCGTATATACAGGGCGGGACAAAAATCACTTTACCGAAGGCATATTGTCCCTACAATTGTTCTCATTAAAACAATTTCTGTGCCACCCTGTGTGTTAAAGGTCGTATAGAAATCTGTACTGAAAATAACACACACACAGGTAATAGAGTTTTATAATATATTAGAGTTCGCTTAATTGATGACTTAAATAGTTTAAAATATTATCTTGAATATATAGCGATAATAATAATATATCTAGTGTCATAAGAACTAAAATACCATTACAGTTACTATCGTCCCCCGAATGTTTGTTTAGTCTATGAAGAAAATAAATGTATATATGTGTGTGTGTAAGAAATAAGCAAAAAATGTTTACGGTCGGAAGAAAGAAAATGTTGTATTGGTTATTCAAGTCTTTTTGTGTTATTGAGGAGTGAAATTATGGTCATCACAGCATTGTCCTGTAATGATGATGTGTTGACCGTTGATAACTTTATAGCCTTGGGTGTGTGTGTGTGTGTGTGTGTGTGTTACAATGTCTTTATTTGTTCATAATCTTGTTTTAATTGTGTATTGGTTCATCCCACACACTTCCATACTCTGGGTTTCTCACCACTTCACCTCAACCACACCCACAGTTCGAATCCCTCTACACTTCCCTACCCCTCCCGTTCAGGTACAAAACCATCACAGTACTTGCCCCGTCCCTTTTCATCCCTATCCCCATCATCCCATCCCTCCACTATCCCACTACCCCTCCCCATCCTTCCCATCCCTTCCCTCCTTCCACAGTCTCCCCATCTCTCTATCCCGTCTTACATCCCTCCAGTTCCCCTCCCTCCCCATCCCTCTACTATCCCTCCCTCTCCCTTCCCTATTCCCCATCCCTCCTCCCTTTCCCCCCACCTCCCTGACTCCGGGGTTCACGTGGACTTAGTTCGGTGTAGCGTTGATAAGTCTCGTTCAGGACACATTAACACTACAATAGCTTGGGAAACATCCCTATACCACCGCTGGCCTTATTCTGCCCTCCCCCTCCCGCTCCCCATCCCGCTCCCCATCCCCCTCCCCATCCCCCTCCCCTCCCCTTTCCCCTACCCCTCCCTCACGCTCCATTGACGTAACTGGTACTGCCTACTACTGACTTTAAAAGGATGTGTTCTAAAATAAATATTGATCTTAGTATTTATATACCTACATATACTGTGTTAGATGAGAACTACTTATATATTTTCTAAGTCTACTTTACTGTCTCTTGTCACTTGGTTTCATTTGGGTGATTTTTCCTCTAAAAACTTATTATCTCCATCTATTAATGTATTTATTATCAGTATTTATTAGCATAACTTCAATTTTTACATTAAATAACTTTTAACGCGAAACTTCCTCTTCTGAGAACATCTTCAGGAACATGTTTTCTGCCGTTAATGACTTGGGACGTTGTAATTATATCTCTAGACGGAGTTTCTTACATCTGACGTCACTAAAACAAGAATTGTTAATACGCGAATCCCATTTTCTTTGTATAGTTCCTTAAACTAGAAATCATCAAGGTTAACAAGATCCCCCAACATGTCAAGCCTTTAATAACTGAACTTACGCATACAAACTTGATGTCCTACATAAAGTTACATTTAACAGCAGAATTCGCACAATATGTAAACAGATCTTGACACGTAATCCCTAGTATAAGTAAAACACATACATCCACATACATCCAGTTTCCTATCACTATTAAAGCAGAATTCCCATATATAGGAGTGATTCCTTACCTGTAAATCGGAATTTCTACACGTCATCCCAAATAAAAACTAAACAAATACACTTACAAGCCCTTTCTTATATGTGTATATCCAAACACAGAGTTCATATAATTGATGTAAATCTGTATAAGTAAATACGATTTCCTATATCATTAGAAGTAAAAATTTTATATATATAGATGTTATCCCGGACAGCCAGCGCCTCTAAAAGCAGTGTTCACCTGCGTTGTGGCGACAGGTGAGGACACTCGAGGAGTAATAGAAGCAAAGCGGCTGTATGTTCACCGTGTAACGTGAGTGTAGTGCTGCCTGCGGTCATGACGCCTTCTTATGTTTACACTGCTAGACTACTGGTACACACAGAGCAGTGTCCAGTGTGTGTGTGTGTGTGCGACTGTGTGTGTATATGTGTGTGTGTGTGTGTGTGTGTGTCTCATTTAAATATTTTTATCAAACTTTTATTGCTCAGGTTTAAGATTATTTAAATAAAAATGGCTTTTCATTTGACTCTAATAATATTTGTTAATTAATTGCCCATTTAACTGCTGAACTTGCCAACCACGGACTATCCTTTGCAACACAAAATAGTCTTCTGTTAGCAATAGTTTAAAGGATACTAGTGTCTTGTTTCTTAAGGCCTGGTTGTGGACGTCAAGAACTTCATTTGAAGAACAAAAACTAACACTGATCTAGTTTTTACCAAGTCGTGAATAATTAGGCTGAAAAACACCGCATTATGTAAATCCAATATGGATGAAATGTCCAATTAGTTCTTTTGACCTCAAAATATATATTCAAAATGCCCATTAATTAGCAATTCACTGAGGCCATATCACATCAGCAAGCTAATGATGGTCATTACCATATATATTAATGTTAAGAAACGTACCTAAGCGGTTGATGTTTGGAGCATCATTGGAACCTTTGTTTTATTCTTTTTTAAAACGTTTTAGGTGATTATCAGAAACAAAAGCCACGGAAAATATTTTCGGGGGAAATATCGAATAATTTGTTCTTAGCAAGATTATATATATATATATATATATATATATATATATATATATATATATATATATATATATATATATATATGAAAGTACTCGAGTAAATAAGCTAATGAATAATTTAATAAATACCTAAACAATGAAAAAAAGATTAATAAATATAATAAACGATAAATAGATAGATAAAGATACGTTGACAAAAATAATAAAAAGGATCGAAACCTGTTTGGTGGAGTTCAACCACTTATACTGTCGAAGTGGATTCCAAGTCGAACCAAACATACAACCAATTACGTAGCGTTTTTGTTGATCTTGTCCACCCACAATGCAAATATCCGAACATAAAACGGCTGAATGACTCCTATAACTCTTTTATTAGTGCAAGACAGTATTACAATGTTTGCAGAGGACATTGTTGGCTTCGTATTTATATGAATAAAAATACAAAGTTTTAGTCACAGTGATTCGCATGGTGGTAATAAGAACATCTCAGAATGTTACCACGGTTATCACTTCAATATTTATTTATTTTATTTATTTATTTTATTTTTTTATTTTTTTATTATAAGCATATACATAGATTACAGTGGAATTGAAAAGCATAATCATAATGGGGGAGCAGTACAACATGGGTTGTACAGTATTAAGGTTGAACAAGAGAACAGAGCTGTCAGGGTTATGTCTAGTTGGCAAATATATTTAGTGCAATGGCAATTTCTTATCGATTTACATAATAATTTCCGATAAAACGGTTTTGATGGTACAATAAAAACAGGTACTGTAAATATAGTAGGTGTTACAAGAAATATTAATACTTAGACAATAGATACAGTGAGACTCTTGTAGTTATGAGATTTGTTCACTTGATTCCCAGTTCGAGATAATGAAACAAGAGTAGTAGTAGTAGTAGTTTTAATAATGTTTTGTAGAGTATAGTAGCAGAAGTAGTAGTGGTAGTAGCAGTCGTAATAGTAATAATAATAATGGTGTTTTGTAGTGTGTAGTAGTAGTAGTAATAGTAATGGTGGTAGTATACAATTTCATTCCCAAATTAGTGGAGCACCCTCACTTAACCCCAGCAGAAAGATCACTCCTTGCAATACCACCAAGACTGGGAGGAATGGGATTGACCAATTCAGAGGAGATTGCTGCCACAGAACCTCAAAACTCAGTTAAGCTCACAGCAGCCCTCACGGACCACATAATAGCTCAGAACGCAACAGGGGAGGTGGATACCAGTGAAGTAAACAAGATTCGAAGGTCCATTACGACAGAACGACAGCACGGCCAAAGTGATAAGTTGCAGCAACTGTTGCTGCAAGTACCAGAGGTTTTGAAAAAAAAAGTAGCTATAGCGCAGGAGGTGGGCGCCTCGAACTGGTTAACTCCGTTACCAATAAGGGCAAATGGTTTTAGTCTCAATAAACAAGAATTTACAGATACCAATGCTCTAAGGTACGGTAGGCCAGTAGAAAGTTTGCCCTTCCAATGCGTGTGTGGCTCTTCCTATGACGTCGATCACGCCATGGTGTGCAAGAAAGGAGTCTTCATATGCATGAGGCATGACGAAATAAGGTGATCTCAGCAAATATGTTGAAGGAAATCTGCCGTGATGTCGGGGTAGAACCGACCCTCCTTCCATTGGACGGTGAGAATTTCCAACATAGGACTTCAAACACATCCAACGAAGCCCGTGTTGACGTCAATGCTCGATGATTCTGGACGAGGGAGCAGCGAGCCTTCTTCGACATCAAGATTTTTGATCCCATGGCCGCATGTCACCGTAACTTAGCTCTCGATGCTGCACACAGGAGGAACGAGAACGACAAGATAAGGGCATACGGGGAGAGAATTCATAACGTTGATCAAGGCAGCTTCACTCCTCTAGTGTTCACAACCTCTGGTGGGATGGGACCAAGTGCAAGATGCTTCTACACCAGACTCGCGGAGGTGCTATCCGAACAGAAGCAGCAGCCCAAAAGCTATGTTACAGCCTGGATGAGATGTTGACTGTCCTTCTCTCTCCTTCGGTCGGCTTTGCTCTGCCTCAGGGAACGAGAGCATCGGCCCCAAACCCTACAACAGTTGCAGATATTGACTATGAGGCAACAGTCACTGAATGCCGCATAGATCTGCAGCTCAACTAACTCAACACAGCTAGGATAGCTACTTATGTATTAGGATATTTAATTTTAAGGTAATAAAATGGCGGCGAAGGTATGGCTATAAGGGGAGGATGGAGGCCATTAAAAAGAAGTAGCAGTAGTAGTAGTAGTAGTAGTAGTAGTAGTAGTAGTAGTAGTAGTAGTAGTAGTAGTAGTTTTAGTATAAATAAACTAGCAAAATTAAATCCCAGACAAACGTTAAACAAGCAAATGTGGTATAAATTAGAGTGACACACACACACACACACACACACTACATCCTTGACCACAGAAGGGTCAAGACGTACCTGGCGCTCCTCTCGGAGCAGCCAGGTCAACTGTTAAGTTGGCCCATACCAACCGCCTCCCCTGAACCCTCCTCCCCACCGGAATATCAACAAGTTCTCGCCAGAAGTTACGATTTCATTTAGGAAAGGAACGGAACCAGTGTTAAACAGAGGTGAAGAGTGGTGAACAGTGCTTAAGTCAGTGAGAACAACTCAACAGTAACAGTCCTACCCAAGTTAACCTTCACACAGTGAGGTCCCAGGTACCCAGTGATAACGGCCCGTGAGACCCAACAACAACCAGCGATGTGTTAATCCGTCTACGATAGGAAGGCCTAAGACCAAACCTCACTCAAATAACACCATCTGTGAGGGAATTACTACACCACATGTCCTTCAAACACCATATATGAGGGAATTACTACACCACGTCAAGTCCCTCATAACACCATCTGCAAGGGAATTACTACACCACGCCAGGTCCCTCATAACACCATCTGAGGGAACTACTACACCACGTGAGTTCCTCCTAACACCATCTGGGAGGGAGTTACTACACTACGAGTTTGCTGTTCAACACCTACATTAGTTTGTATGTTCACTGTATGTTCCTTCACCTTTCTCGAATGAAGGCTTTTGTTAAACCACCAATGTATGTAATAAGTCATTTATGTCCAATGTATATTTTCAGCCTTCGGGCTGCAGAATTTTTTCAATGAACCGTTAATTATTATTATTATTATTATTATTATCACACACACACACACACACAGTGACCTCCACCCACCTCGTGCAGTCCGCCACTACAACAAAATTCAGCCCATAAGAACCCGCACTGATAGATATAAGAATAGCACCATCCCATCTATTGTTAAAATAATAAACAACTCCTGATTTATGTACTGTACAGCTCTGTAAATGTATTCAACGCATATCATTATATCTAAATCAAATGTAAGTTTGTATATTTTCTGCCACCGGATGCAACTCTATTAATAAACCGTTTATTATTATTATTATTATTATTATTATTATTATTATTATTATTATTATTATTATTACACACACAAATCAGATTTTAAACGTACACAAACACAGTATGACAACCTGAGACACATACGTACACACGAAGAGCGATGTGTAGAGGTGTGCTGTTACATACATACATACATACATACATACATACATACATACATATAGCCTGAAACATACACGAGGGTGGTAGAGGTATAGACTGTAGGGAGGGCAGAGGAGTGATGGAGGGGCCTAGGTGAGAGGGGAGGGGGTGGGGGGGGGGGGGGGTGGAGGGAGGGGGTAAGACTAAACAAACATGGCCGCCCTGGGAGATGATCCTCTTATTTTCCGGATGATTGGTAGTCCGGTGTGTCCGTCCGTCCGTCCGTCCGTCCACACTAAACCCATTCAGCCTCCACGAGTTGATTGAATTAGTCAGCCTGTTAGCCATTTACGGGAGGGAGTGGGGGGGGGTAGGGGGTAGGGGGTGGGGCTAAAGAGGGAGGGAGGGAGGAGAGAGAGGGAGGGAGGGGAAGAGAGAGGGAGGGAGGGGAAGAGGGAGGGAGGAAGATATGTAAGGATGGGTAAGAGAGTGAGGTAAAAAGAGGGAGGAAGGAAAGGAGAGAAAAGGGAAGGAGAGATGTGAGGGAAGTGACGTAGAGGGAGGGAAGGAATAAGAGGAGGATGGAGACTGTACACTATACACGTCATACATCATACACGTCATACATCATACGTCATATATCATACACGTCATACATCATACACGTCATACATCATACGTCATATATCATACACGTCATACATTATACACGTCATACATCATACACGTCATACATCATGCACGTCATACATCATACACGTCATACATCATACACGTCATATATCATACACGTCATATATCATACACGTCATACATCATACACGTCATACATCATACACACCATACATCATACACGTCATATATCATACATGTCATACATCATACGTCATACATCATACACGTCATACATCATACACACTATACATCATACACGTCAGATATCATACACACCATATATCATACACGTCATACATCATACACGTCATACATCATACACGTCATATATCATGCACGTCATACATCATACACACCATACATCATACACACCATACACGTCATATGTCATACACGTCATACATCATGCACGTCATGTCATACACGTCATACATCATACACGTCATACATCATACACGTCATATATCATACACACCATACATCATACACGTCATATATCATACACCTCATACATCATACACGTCATATATCATACACGTCGTACATCATGCACGTCATATGTCATACACGTCATACATCGTACACGTCATACATCATACACGTCATACATCATACACGTCATACATCATACACACTATACATCATACACGTCAAATATCATACACACCATACATCATACACGTCATACATACACGTCATACATCATACACGTCATACATACACGTCATACATCATACACGTCATACATCATTCACGTCATATATCATACACGTCATACATCATGCACACCATACATCATACACGTCATACATCATACACACTATACTTCATACAGGTCATATATCATACACGTCCTATATCATACACGTCATACATCATACACGTCATATATCATACACGTCATACATCATACACGTCATATATCATACACGTCATACATCATATACGTCATACATCATACACGTCATATATCATACACGTCATATATCATACACGTCATACATCACACATGTCATATATCATATACGTCATACATCATACACACTATACATCATACACGTCAGATATCATACACACCATACATCATACGTCATACATCATACACACCACACATCATGCACGTCATATATCATACACGTCATTATCAAACACGTCATACATCATACACGTCATACATCATACACGTCATACATCATACACACTATACATCATACACGTCATATATCATACACACCATACATCATACACGTCATACATACACGTCATACATCATACGTGTCATATATCATACACGTCATACATCATACACATCATACATCATACATCATACACGTCATACATTATACTGACCATACATCATACACCATCATATATCATACACGTCATACATCATACACGTCACTGAGCAATCAAATAACAATTTCGCTACTATATGCAAGACGCTCCCCCGGCTTGACACAACCACTCTCCCTGCTTACCTACCAGCCCCCTTCCCACTGACTTAATAGAAGAATTTGAAGTAGCTAAACGCTTGGACAAACTAAAATTAAAACGCTCTACCACCCCCATTGACTTACCAATGAAACTCTTCAAGGAGTTCTCGCCGGAGCTTGCTAAACCCCGATGCTCCATCATCAATGCTTCTCTCAGTCAAGCCAGATGCCCAGCTGACTGGAAGACCTCTTATGTATCACCAGTGCCCAAGTCAACCAGCCCACAATCCTTAAATCAGCTACGACCTATTGCAATCACCCCAATACCCAGCCTAATCTGTGAAAGTTTTGTGTTCGACTGGGCTTATGCTGATATTGCAGGAGTCGTAGACCCTCAGCAATTTGGCAATATGAAAACTTCTTCCACCACTCACTGTCTTGTCAGCTTTCTCGATTACATATACGGCCATCTCAAGAAACGAAAAACGTCTGTAGCTGTCGCCTTCATTGATTTCACTAAAGCATTCGACCTAGTCGACCACAATATAATCATCAACAAAGCTATTGACCTCGGGCTTCGGAGAAGTCTTATACCATGGCTTACAGACTTCCTCAGTGACCGACGCCAAGCTGTACGCTTCCGAGGGGCTGTCTCCACCTTTCAGTCACTCACCTGTGGCGTCCCCCAAGGCACCAAGATGGGACCATTCTGCTTCCTTATGCTCATCAATGATGCCCTAAGAGAAACCCTTGCTCGCTGGAAATATGTCGACGACTCCACCATTGGGATCAGCGTCAACAATTCTGCTCCCGACTATACCGCCCTTCAGGATTTATTGAACAGTCTCCAAAACTGGGCCACCAACAACCATGTCACCATCAACCATACCAAGACCATGGTTATGCACATCAACCTCTCCTCCGACATTGTCCCACCTCCTTCCATTACTTTAGGTCCGAACACACTCCAGGTTGTAGATTCCACGAAGCTCCTCGGCGTCACCATAGACAACAAACTAAATTGGAAACCACACGTCAGGGAAGTTGTCAAATCCTCCAGTTTCCGTCTCCACCTCCTCCGTCGACTCAAGTCCCTCGGAGTTCCTGCACCCGAGCTCCTCAGTGTTTACACAACACTCATACTTCCCAAGCTCACCTATGCCTCCCTAACCTGGTGTTCCTCCCTAAATGCCACACAACGTAAACACCTAGAAAAAGTGCAAAAGAGGGCATGTAAGATTATTCTCTCCCCTTCCTACTCCACATATCAAGAAGCGCTCAACACACTGACCCTTTCAACTCTCACTGACCATCACCACGACCTCATCTGCAAATTTGGTAAGAAGCTTCTACACCATCCTCGACACCGGCTCCTACTACCACCTGAGATCCCTAGCCCGAGAATTGCTGTTCGACACCACAACCGCATCAGGCCCATACGTGCACGAACTGATCGCTATAAGAACAGCCCAGTCCCAACCATTGTAAAAATTATCAATAACTTGCAATAAACCAGTGTATTCACTCCCAGTAAATATTACTTCTTGCACTGTCACTATGTTGAAATGCCCTGTAGTTTGAGCTTTTCCCCATCTAGTTATTATATATCTTATTTGTATCACTTATGTTACTTGTATATTATTTGTAATTCGTAACCCATTCCCCAAATATGTAACTGTATATTTTCAGCCTTCTGGCTGCCAAGCTCTTTCAATAAACCGTTAATTATTATTATTAGTATTATTATATCAGACACGTCATACATCATACACATCATACATCATACACATCATACACACACCGTTTAATGCGCCCAATGTTGTGTGACCTGACGAATCGATGTTTTAATTTTTTGTTTTGTGTTTGTTTTTGTTTTGTATTTGTTTTATTTAATTTTTGGTTTTAATTTATTGTTTTATTTTGTGTTTTTTATGATGTTTTATTTGATTTTTATTCTTATTTAATTTTTTTTATTTCGTGTTTGTTTTTTGTTTTGTTTTTGTTTTTTGTGTTTGTTTATTTTCTAGTGTGTAATTGTTTTATTTGTTTTTATTTTGTCTTCAATTTCTTTGTTTTTTATTTCATGATCTACACTTTAACCTCTTAAGTACGATCCTGGACTACGATGGCATTACCCTTTGAGTACGATGCCTTAACCCTCTTGAGTACAATTAACCCTCTGAGTACTATGTCTTAACCCTCTTGAGTACAATTAACCCTTTGAGTACTATGTCTTAACCCTCTTGAGTACAATTAACCCTTTGAGTACGATGCCTTAACCCTCTTGAGTACAATTAACCCTTTGAGTACTATGTCTTAACCCTCTTGAGTACAATTAACCCTTTGAGTACGATGCCTTAACCCTCTTGAGTACAATTAACCCTTTGAGTACTATGTCTTAACCCTCTTGAGTACAATTAATCCTCTGAGTACTATGTCTTAACCCTCTTGAGCACAATTGCTTAACCCTTTGAGTACGATGCCTTAACCCTCTTGAGTACAATTAACCCTTTGAGTACTATGTCTTAACCCTCTTGAGTACAATTAACCCTTTGAGTACTATGTCTTAACCCTCTTGAGTACAATTAACCCTTTGAGTACGATGCCTTAACCCTCTTGAGTACAATTAACCCTTTGAGTACTATGTCTTAACCCTCTTGAGTACAATTAATCCTCTGAGTACTATGTCTTAACCCTCTTGAGCACAATTGCTTAACCCTTTGAGTACGATGCCTTAACCCTCTTGAGTACAATTAACCCTTTGAGTACTATGTCTTAACCCTCTTGAGTACAATTAACCCTTTGAGTACTATGTCTTAACCCTCTTGAGTACAATTAACCCTTTGAGTACGATGCCTTAACCCTCTTGAGTACAATTAACCCTTTGAGTACGATGCCTTAACCCTCTTGAGTACAATTAACCCTCTGAGTACTATGTCTTAACCCTCTTGAGTACAATTAACCCTTTGAGTACGGTGACTTATTCCCTGAGTACGATGAGTTAATCTCTTTAGTACGACATATACAGATAGATAGATAGATAGGTAGATAGATAGATAGGGAAAAAGACTAAGAAATATTAATCATAATGGATAGACAGATGACTTGATAAAGTGAGAAGAAGAGAAATACAGAGGAAAGGAAAGATCAAAGAGAGAGAGAGAGAGAGAGAGAGAGAGAGAGAGAGAGAGAGAGAGAGAGCACACACACCTGGACACATATTACCTTCATTAATATACACGTACATTATTCTACTAATTTTTGTATCGAGTTTTGTTGCTATTTTTACATTCTTCATAATTCCTTTCTTTTCATTTTTCATCTTTCAACTATTTAATAATTGCTTCCTCATTTACATATTTTTTTAAGGTTTATTTTGCAATTTGCCTTTTCGTATAAATCTTCATTTTTTTTTTAATTAACCTACTTCCATTTTTCTTTCTTGTTGGATTATTATTTTCTCATAGTTACCTTAATTTTAATATCGATTTGAATTTCTCCTTATCATATTAATTCTTCATTTATTTATAACATATTATTCTTTCATTTTATCGCATCATCCACCATGTCCTAACCCCCCTCCCCTAAGACAGTCGGCCATCTTGAATCACCCCCCTCCCTCCTCACCCCCACTAACAAATAACACCCCCCCCCCCCGTAAATCACTTCATGTTTACCTGTACGTCGTAGGTTTATTGTCTCCTGGCGTCATTTATTCCCCCATGGTGATTTACGATGCTTTTATATATCTATATATATATTTTTTTGTCTGTGTGTCTGTCAATGCCCCTCTCCCCCCGCTCCCTCCTAGCGCGCCACTTCCCCACGTTTACACAGTGAATGTAAATTGCACGTAAAAAATAAAAAAAAAACACTGTAAACACGTCAGGGGATCTCTGGCCTCTGTGATAATTGCGGCCATTAGTAAAATATAGCTTAACTAAGGTGGGACATTAAAGGTGTTTCAACGGAAGCTATTTCTCGTCTCCGATATTAAGGCAACTCGTTATCGATGGTTTGGCCTCAGCTGATTAAGATAGTGGTGTTTTGTTATGTGTAGCTATGGTTCATCATCTCCTGCCTTGATAGATAGATAGATAGATTATTTAATGTTATCTCTAATTTTTTTAGCATAAATTAAATAAAATGTCTAAGATGTATTCTGTTTGACTTAATAATCAATTCGTTGTTTATTATTAACATGTATTATTTCTATGGCGTTAATTGTAAAGTTCCTTGGTCTGTGTATAATAATCTAGTCCGGTTTATTAGTCACCTTGAATACCGATCCAGCCAAGCTATCAGTCACCCAGTTAGACAGTCAATTAAGAGAGACTGCCAGGTAACCAGTTAGAATGACATTTGGGAAGAAAGGTAAGCAGATGGTCTATCACGAAGGCATCCAGTCAACCAGTCAAGAAGAAAGACAGCCAGCCAGCCAGCCAGTCAATCAGTAAAGGAAACAGTCAACTACTCGGTCAGGAAGGTAACCCGTCAGACAGTCAGGAAAGCAGTCAGAAAGGTAACTAATCAGGAAGGTGACCAGTCAGACAATCAGGGAAGCAGTCAGAAAGGTAACTAATCAGGAAGGTAACCCGTCAGACAGTCAGGAAAGCAGTCAGAAAGGTAACTAGTCAGGAAGGTGACCAGTCAGACAATCAGGGAAGCAGTCAGCTAGTCAGGAGGGTAAACAACCGGTCAGGAAGGCAGGCAGTCAGGCAAGCAGGAAAGCAGGTCGGGCAGGAAAGCAGGCAGGCAGGCAGGCAGTCAGGAAGGCAGGAAGGAAGGCAGGCAGCCAGGAAGGCAGGCAGGAGGAGGCCAAGTAATTTACCCCTCTATTATTATTGAGTTATATGGAGAGGGCCTGGGGTCTGGCCGCCTTGATCTGCCGCCACCACCACCATCACTACACCGTTTAAAACCAATTACGTCCTTTGTAGCTCCCATTACGCCCAATTAATATGCAAGATATGGCAATTTCTTAGCCTGGGAGTGATTAAGTCAACGGCGCTGGGGTGATCCTCCTTGAAATTACAGCAGGTAATGACTGGGGATAAATTCTCCTCTCATTTCGCGCAGGGAGAAATACGAGATGAAGTTTTTTATGCTAATTTCGCAATTCAACACTGAAATTTTGCCCTAAAAGCCTCCATGTTTTTGGCAAGAGGCCTTCATTAGCATGAGTAGGGGACGCCCTGGGGCAGGTAATTACACAATAAGCGAAGATCGGGTTTCAAGGGTTGGGGAAAATGATCGTATCTCGGCTGAGGGTCAGAGGGTGAGGAAGGAGTGTTGTTATGGGTAAGTCACAGATATAATAATAATAATAATAATAATAATAATAATAATAATAATAATAATAATAATAATTTAACCATAATAATAAAATGCATCCATGACGGTAATTTTAATCTACAAATACAACAAATAAAATAAATAATAAAATTAAGTAATTTTCTCTCTCAGTGCCGCTACTTTACAACGAACCTGTCAGAAAATAAATCGAAATTCTACAAAATAAAATGAATTTCTAACACCTCAGGAGATAAACGACTTATAATAATATACATAAACGAGAACTAATTTAGAAATAAAAATATATATTGTGAAGAAAATTCCTGTAAAAAATACATGAATGAAAAGGTCAGATTATTATGTACGCAAGACTGATAAATTCGCCAAGATTACATTAAGAGAATAAAAAGCAAAATATAGTTAAATTGTATTATGTAAATTCAAATTAGTGGTAAAGTTATTAATATGTAAGAATAATTGAATAGATTAAATAATAAGAATTTAAACGGTTTTGTTGTTGTTGTATTTATTTCCGGACTTCATCTACGTTTCACTAACTTTCTATTTCGACATATAACTTTTAACATATAACGACGATAAAAAATTAGTTGAAACGTTGAAAAATAAGAACTCAAAATAAACTGTGTAATCACATGGCACTACGCGAATTAAGATTAAATATAAGAGTTAGTGGGAAGTCTCAGTGTAGTGCGGTACTTGCTCAACGATAGAAGCCTAAAATGTTGTGTAGTGTTTGCGTACAGCCTCGCCTGTTACTCTGGGATTATTCATTCCCCAAAATTAAGTCATTTGATAATGTTCCTTTTTTTTAGTTTAAGAAAAATTATAGAAGGTTCGAACGTGAAACTTAAGACTCCATTCTTTGTGAAGATTTTTGTTGTTGTTTATTTTTGTCAACTATTCTATAAAGCAGACGTCTTTATTGTCAACCTAGTATGTTTACCAGGCTGTGAACACCATGGCTGCCAACTGAAATACCACTCACTAGTCAGGAAACGTACATTTTTTTAAACAAGCTATACAAGGTCAACTTGTCTTCTCGAAAAATATAAAATAAAATAAAAACAAATTATAAATAACTTAAAGGAGTCATGATATTATTTACAAATAACTCTAATTCTTGCTTATTATCTTTAATTTTATTATTTTTGTCTATTTTTCTGTAAGTTAAATGTGAAGGGATAACTTTGAAATAATTATATAGTGGTGCATAGAGAACGATTTTAGATATATGAAAATGAATGAAACTGAAGAAACTTAATACTGATGATAATAACAAGAATGAGAGTATTATTATTATTATTATTATTATTATTATTATTATTATTATTATTATTATTATTATTATTATTATTTACACCAATATAATCATGAGTGTTGCCGTTTAGGCCTGTCGTTTCCCACTGTACTCGAGTCTCCCATACTGATTACTGTCGAAGCGTTTAGTGTTTCCTTAACAAACCAAGTGAATGATTACGGAATTGTTAAAGACATTATAATAACAAGTAAATCATAAATAAGTGTTGATTCACAACCAGTCCTTGTACACCAGTCCTTGTACACCAGTCCTTGTACACCAGTCCTTGTACATCAGTCCTTATACACCAGTCCTTGTACACCAGTCCTTGTACACCAGCCCTTGTACACTAGTCCTTGTACACCAGTCCTTGTACACCAGTCCTTGTACACCAGTCCTTGTACACCAGTCCTTATACACTAGTCCTTGTACACCAGTCCTGGTACACTAGTCCTGGTACAGCCTGAGAAACAACTATCTCCCCAAGTTTTGGTGAATACACTGCGGAAATTTTGAACCATCCAACGGACGCTTCTGTGTACCTCGTATCAGTTAGCTGTCCTGTGGAACTTTAGAACGGGTAGCCAGTTACACCATTGATTCACATAATTACATTACTTATTTCTCCGATGATTATATATTATTGGGTGTATGTTCCCGTAATCCACAACTCAAATAGTAAGTCCACTTTTTTCTAACCATCACTCGTTAAACAATTTTAAAATCATGCATCTAGTCAGGTTTGCCAATTGTAGTCACGGTTTCACTGCCAGTATAATGCGCCAGGTTTTAATAGTCATCGGCCAAAACTGTACACCAGCTCTTGTACACACACACACACACACACACACTGTCACTCCATAACAAACACGAAGGAAATGGAAGACTCGACATTGAAAAATAATTACCCTGGAACAGATTACTGCGGGTGGGAAGGACAGTAGATACCCGGAGTGTTAAGTGTTGCACCTGTCACCTGTTAACACCGACGCTGATAAAGGAACTCTCGCCGGGAAATTGGGTGGGGGGCAATTTTTCTCCGGTCACCTTCCGCTTATTACCAAGTCCGCGAGACACCAGGCAGTATATCTTGTTGTTTATCGCTGTTGTTTTGTGGGCGAGTGACATGGCGAGTGACTGGTGTTGTGGGCAAGTAACATGGCGAGTGACTGGTGTAGTGGGTGAGTGGCTGGTGTTGTGGGCGAGTAACATGGCGAGTGACTGATGTACTGGGTGAGTGGCTGGTGTTGTGGGCGAGTGACATGGCGAGTGACTGGTGTAGTGGGTGAGTGGCTGGTGTTGTGGGCGAGTGATATGGCCAGTAGATTGGCGTCACTAACGAGTAACATTACGGCTGACTGGTGTTGTGGGTGACCTACATGGCGAGTCATTATGATGCTATATGTTTTCGACACACACACACACACACACACACACACACACACACACACCACACACACACACACACAGAAAACAACAATTCTACCCCTCGAAATGCAAATTATTTAACACCACAATAAAAGCACTGGTCACAAGTAACTTAACACACAGTACAAACAATTTAACACCTAAAATAACACCCAAAGGAAGTCAATATATTAATTTCGTGTGATGAATAAGAGTGACAAAGACATACTGACAGACAGACAGACAGACAGTGAGTGTGAGAATAAGTTGTTATTATCACGTTTTCACACAATTCATCATCAATATCTAATATCTTCAAAAACATGACATCTTAAGTAACTTTTTTTTTTACACAACACAACAACTATTAGGAGATTAACTTGATATTTCCTGCTTAAGTCTTTGATAATACTTTTTGGTGTGTGTGTGTGTGTGTGTGTGTGTGTGTGTGTGTGTGTGTGTGTTAGTTGTCCTTGCAAAATAGTTTATGGACATACGATAACTTGAATATTATTTTATTTATTTTTTTTAAATTGTCAGATTGTGGATCTATCAATTAGTGATTGTATTACGAGTATGTGAGTAAGGATAGTGTATGATGTATGATTTGATATACAAATTATTGTCTTCCCTGTGCATAAAGGAGTATACTGTATATGTGTGTATGTGACGGGGTTTTATGCTTTAAAATACATACGTGAAAATATGTTAACTTTCATAATACATACATACATACATACATACATACATACATACATTAGGTTCAGCCTTTCAAGTTGATTAATTTCCTGATCACACGATGTCTCTATACCTGACAGGTGAGTCGATTGTGCACAGGTGAAGTCAAGACAACCTGATCATTGGCAGTACCGCAGCATGCCTCTGTTCCTCTACCGTAGATGTTACCGTCACTGACACCCGTAGCGCAGGTGTTACCGTCATTGACACACCTCACAAACAGACTATTCTCCAATTAAGAAACTACGATTAATTGTAAACTTCCTCACAAACACACGATTCATTAATTGAGTTATTGTAGTTATATAGTGCAACATAAACGACTCACTAATTGACTGTTTAGCAGATGTTTCGCTAATTGCGTTACAACATTTGTGGTAGGAGGCCATATTACAGGTGTATGTGCGCGCGCGTGTGTGTGTGTGTGTGTGTGTGTGTGTGTGTGTGTGTGTGTGTGTGTGTGTGTTTGTATGACGTCACTAACTGGGCAGGTGAGAGAATTCGTAATGACTTTGGTTCGATGTTTTTGTTTTTGTTTTTGTGTTTGTTTGTAATCTTCCCTTGAGCAGATACCACTTAATGTACGTAAGGAAATGTGTAAAGAATAGATAGAATAACAACTACAAACAAGAGACGAAGACTAAAACGAAGGAAATAAAGATGAGAAAAACTAGAAACACGAATACATATTTAACTCTCTCTCTCTCTCTCTCTCTCTCTCTCTCTCTCTCTCTCTCTCTCTCTCTTATTCTCTCCCAATCATCCCTTTACCACCACTTTCATCACCTATTTCTCCCTTTTCCCCCCTGTCCGCCGCCTCGCCAACTCGGTAATATACTCAACTATTGACAGTTGATCTATATGGCTGACCCGTCTGCCCAAGGTTATACTGTATATGCCTTTCTGCCTGTCTGCCTCGACTATCCACACGAACGCTGCCGCCACGATGAGTGTGTGTGTGTGTGTGTGTGTGTGTGTGTGTGTGTGTGTGTGTGTGCCGCTTGACCGTGAATGATAATATACCGTAAAATTACCCGCTGTTATATCCAATGTGATTCGAGAGCAGCATTTTTATTTTTTTGGTGATTCGACTTTCAAATACCGACAAAGGTTGATTTTAGAACAGCATTAGTAGTCAATCTGAATCAGCAATTAGACTTGATTCAGTCAGTCAGTCAGTCAGTCAGCAGGCCACCTAATTAACCAGTCACTTAATCAGGCGGGCAGGCAAGCAGTCAGTCAATCAGTCAGTCAGTTAGCAGGTCACCAAATTAATCAGTCACTCAGTATGTCATTCAGGTAGTCATTCACTGAACCGAGAGTGACCTGTCAACATACCACAGCCTAGGAAGTGTCCTCCTCCTCCTCCTCCTCCAACCCCCCTCCTCCTCCTCACGGATCAATAACCATGTCCCTCAAGCAGTAACTCCAAAACGCCTCAATCACTGCCAAACACTTATCAGTTCATTCAGGCTATCGTCACTTTTGCGGAATTGACTTCATATATCGTACAAAAAAGTGAATTTATGAACCGTAACTTAAAATGATGTGTAGTTGAATGAAGAGAATACCCAAAAAAGTGGATATATTTGCAATGTTTACTTACATGATTATAAGGAATGGTTAGAAAAATTTGAATATATACAACATGCTTAGGTGTTGGATGATTATAGAGATAAAAAGACAATGTATTTACAATGTTTATAGAGTTAGGAGGAAGACTAAGCAATTACAATGTTTATAATGATGAAATAAAACAAATATAATTAATTATAACGTTTAAAAGAATAAAACTTAAAGAAAATATTAATTACAATTTATATAAGGTTAAAAGTAAATACCAAATAATTAATTACCTATGTTCAGTTTTACAATGACACGAATATGAACAACAGAAGGTCATCACTTGTCCCTTGAAGTACAAAATATTTCTTATACACAAGATATATTTTCAGTTAGGTCAGTAGTGGTTAACAAGAATATAAATGAACGAAGCTAAAAAGTGAAATTTACAGACAATGTTGAATGGCGTAGTTAGATTAAAAACAGAAGCTAGAATAGAATGTGTTTATAATTTTCATACTTTTGTTGATTTACAGCATAAACAAAAATGAAAAAAAAATGCATATACAATTCTTAGTAATATATGAAAAAAGTGGGTAAATACACAACAGTCGTAATTATATAATACAATGGCAGCCGTAGGTATAAAATGCAATGTCCATACACGGGCATAAGCATACATACAACAACGCCCGTAGTTTATATGATACAATAACCGTACATGGGCGTAAATATACATAATACAATGACCGTAGTTATATAGCGGGGGGGGTGGGTGGGGGGGAGGGAGGGGGAGTTTAATAGATCCAGTTCACGCAGGCAGTACAGTCGTCAGTAAAGGGCGGTACCACCTTACACTACAACTCTATCCCTGAACCCATGAAAGTAGCTCCTGCAGGCATAATAGTTTTCACACATACTACGAACACCCTTATAAGACACTACATGAACACGGCTCCACTACCGCCAATATCAACTTGATTAATTCCTAGTAAGTGGTAGTTTTTTCCTACTGATTACTGATACTAAAATGTTAAGAGTTATGAAGAGGTAATCATACGTGGGTGCCTCAGTGATTTACCTCAGGAATACAGGTAGGGATTGGGATTATATATTTTGTGGGTGGGATTTTTTTTTATGGGGTTTAGTAGGAAAGGGATTTTAGGGGTAGAAAGAGGGCGGTTTGGGGGTGATTTTTTATGGTATTTTTTTATTAAAGGATTTTGTATGGGGGCCTTTTCTGTTTACGATGGTTTTTTGTGTCCTGTGACTTTGACCTTTGACCTCATTCTTAGACCTGAACCTTCGAGTGATGGTCACAATGACTTAGATTTTCTCACGTTAACAGATAGACAGAAAGGCAGTATGGCGAGTCGCTAAATACTTCCCTTAGTGACGTGAGTGATTAATTTATAAGAAAGTCGTGTTGATATGTCGTGTCACGCTAACGAAGACAGACAGACAGATAGACAGGCTGACAAGCAGATAAAATGATAACAAGACAGAGGACTAAATAGACAGATATATACAGTAGACGTACAGACAATCAAACAAACACACAGACAGACGATCAGACAGAAACACAGACAGACAAACAGACAACAGACTTTTCACCTTCGTCACACCTGAACCTCTCGTGGACATGACCGGTAAAGAACAGAGACACCCATCACCACAAGGGGGGGAAGGGGAGGCAGGGAGAAGTGAGGGAGGGGTAGAGGAAGGTAAGGGGGGGGGGGGGTGGAGGGAGAGAGGGGTTGCAGGCAAGGTGTCATTCTCACGCCACGCCGCGCGAATGACACACCCACCTGTGAATGACACTCTCACCTTATGACACCTGCCTAGTAATTACTCCCTCGTAAAAAGCGGCTTTATAGAGACACACATATATATATACGACAAGACTTATTGAACGTTCGTGGGGTCCTTGTAGGTCTGTAATATAACCCATTAGGAGAAGGTAGTTTATTAAGCCACGCGTAAAATGAGATATTTAAAAACGTATCACACTTTGACCTCTTGTTTAAATGTTTATATTGCTGTGTGTGTGTGTGTGTGTGTGTGTGTGTGTGTGTGTGTGTGTGTCAATTTTTTTTTTAATTTTGCCACTTACAGGAGCTAGTTTATTGTGTGCCCTATACCCATCCTGTGAGTGGTAATGTGAAAGTGATTACAGAGTAGAGGTCACAATTTTGTTATCTATTTGACCTTGACACCTGTGTGGTCACTATACACCTTTGACCTGACCTTTGCTATCTGCCGCCTCAAAAACTTGTATATATTGTGTTCAGCTCATGAGATTTACCAATACACGGCGCTGACAACAATAACACCACCCCTTCCTCCTGCAATAGTGAGTTAGAACTCTCTTTGGATTCACTACACTATACAGTACATATTGGTGAGAGAGATTTGAGTATCACGACTCCCACCAACACAACAAGGGCTCAAACACCGTCTCCTTATCCACCTGCCTGACAAACACTGCTGTGAAGAATATGTGTGTGTGTGTGTTTGTGTATTCTGGATGTCTTCTTCTTCTTCTTCTTCTTCTTCTTCTTCTTCTTCTTCTTCTGATCTCTATCTTGTCGTCTTCCTTGTTCTGTTCTTCTTCATTTATCTCTGCCCTCCTCTCTCTCTCTCTTTCCTCCTCCTTCTCTTCCACTGTTTTCCTCCTCCTTTTCCTCCTACTCCTCCTCGTCATGTACCTCTCCTATTCCCCCTTCTCTTCCTTCTTCTCCTCCCCATCCCTCCTCCTCCTCCTCCTCCTCCTCCTCCTCCTCCTCCTCTTCTCCTCCTTCTCCTCCTCCTCTTCCTCTTCCTAGTCCCTCCTCCTCCTCCTCCTCCTCCTCCTCCTCCTCCTCCTCCTCTTCCTCCTCCTAGTCCCTCCTCCTCCTCCTCCTCCTCCTCCTCCTCCTCTCCTCCTCCTCCTCCTAGTCCCTCCTCCTCCTCCTCCTCCTCCTCCTCCTCCTCCTCTTCTCCTCTTCTCCTCCTCCTCCTCCTCCTCCTCTTCCTCCTCTCCTCTTCTCTTCTCCTCCTCCTCCTCCTCCTCCTCCTCCTCCTCCTCCTCCTCCTCCTCCCTCCTCCTCTTCCTCCTCCTAGTCCCTCCTCCTTCCTCCTCCTCCTCCTCCTCCTCCTCCTCCTCCTCCTCCTCCTCCTCTCCTCCTCCTCCTCCTCCTCCTCCTCCTCCTCCTCCTCCTCCTCCTCCTCCTCCTCCTCCTCCTCCTCCTCCTCCTCCTCTCCTCTTCTCTTCTCCTCCTCCTCCTCCTCCTCTTCCTCCTCCTAGTCCCTCCTCCTCCTCCTCCTCCTCCTCCTCCTCTTCTCCTCTTCTCCTCCTCCTCCTCCTCCTCCTCCTCCTCTTCTCCTCTTCTCCTCCTCCTCCTCCTCCTCCTCCTCCTCCTCCTCCTCCTCCTCCCTCTCTCTTCCTCCTCCTCCTCCTCCTCTTCCTCCTCCTAGTCCCTCCTCCTCCTCCTCCTCCTCCTCCTCCTCCTCCTCCTCCCCAACATCATAACCCAACACCAACACCATCAGGGGAGAGAACCCCGTCCCAATCCCTGCTCTTGGCCACGGCTTACGATCCTCAAAAGAAGAAAAATAAAACAAAAAACAAAACAAAACAAAAAAAGTTCTTAAATACACTAATAAACAGAGACAGATAACATATATAGAGTATCTACTAAGTGCAAAGGGGGATAACAATTGAAGGGAAGGACTTGTAAGATTTTCCGAAGTCAGAATACAGGGATGTGGAGGCTGGGGTGAAGGCAATATGGCCGGGGGAGGCCACAATGAGACCTGATAACGCTAGCGACACTGTAATGAAATTATGTCGACAATAAATGGAGGCAGCTACCAGATGGTCGGATTTACTGGTGGATACACGCGGGGAGGGTAGGGGGGAGGGTGGATGGCAGGGGTGGGAGGAGGGGTACAGGAGGGAAGGGAGGGTAAGGGGGGAGGGTGGATGGCAGGGGTGGGAGGAGGGGTACAGGAGGGAAGGGAGGGTAGGGGGGGAGGGTGGGTGGCAGGGGTGGGAGGAGGGGTACAGGAGGGAAGGGAGGGTAGGAGGGGGGGAGGGTGGGTGGCAGGGGTGGGAGGAGGGGTACAGGAGGGAAGGGAGGGTAGGGGGGAGGGTGGATGGCAGGGGTGGGAGGAGGGGTACAGGAGGGAAGGGAGGGTAGGAGGGAAGAAGGTTAGAGAGGGAGGGTGAGAGGGCGGAAGGGAGAGTTAGAGAGGGAGGGTAGGAGGGAAGGGAGAGTTAGAGAGGGAGGGTAGGAGGGAAGGGAGAGTTAGAGAGGGAGGGTAGGAGGGAAGGGAGGAGGGTTAGAGGAAGGGAGGGTGGAGTGAGTGGGGGGTTGTGGAGTGAGTGGGGGGGTTGTGGAGTGAGTGGGGGTGGAGTGAGTGGGGGGTTGTGGAGTGAGTGGGGGGTAGAGTGAATGGGGGGCTGTGGAGTGAGTGGGGGGTTGGAGTGAGTGGGGGGGGTGGAGTGAGTGGGGGTAGAGTGAATGGGGTTGTGGAGTGCGTGGGGGGTGGAGTGAGTGGGAGGGGGCAGGAGTGTAGCAAAGAGAGGTAGGAGATGAAAAGTGAAGACGGAGAGAGGAGACACATGGTGGTTAGGGGCCTGTATCACTGTATCCTTGTATTACTGTATCCCTGAATCACTGTATGCCTTTGAGTACCCCTGAATCACTGTATCACTGAATCACTGTATCCCTGAATCACTGTATCCCTGAATCACTGTATCCCTGTATCACTGTATCCCTGAATCACTGTATCCCTGTATTACTGTACCCCTGAATCACTGTATCCCTGTATCACTGTCTCCTTGAGTCACTGTATCCCCGTATCACTGTATCTCTCTATGTATCCATAAATCACTGTATCCCTTTATGCATCCCTGAGTCACTGTATCCCTGAGTCACTGTATCCCTGAGTCACTGTATCCCTGTATCACTGTATCCCTGAGTCACTGTATCCCTGAGTCACTGTATCCCTGAGTCACTGTATCCCTGAGTTACTGTATGCCTGTATCACTGTATCCCTGTATCACTGTATCCCTGAGTCACTGTATCCCTGTATCACTGTATCCCTGAGTCACTGTATCCCTGAGTCACTGTATCCCTGAATCCCTGTATCCCTGAATCACTGTATCCCTGAGTCACTGTATTCCCTTATCACTGTATCCCCGAGTCACTGTATCCCTGAGTTACTGTATCCCTGTATCACTGTATCCCTGAGTCACTGTATCCCTGAGTTACTGTATGCCTGTATCACTGTATCCCTGAGTCACTGTATCCCTGAGTTACTGTATCCCTGAGTTACTGTATGCCTGTATCACTGTATCCCTGAATCACTGTAACACACACTTCACTCAACTCAATTGTCAGTCCCTCGGCATAAACGCACGTGCTCTCATTGCTGTTATTTGAGTGTGTGTGTGTGTGTGTGTGTGTGTGTGTGTGTGTGTGTGTGTGTGTGTGTGCGTGCTTATATTTGAGGAGGCACTTGTGAATTTTTTCTCAGGAACTGTTTTAAAATGTCTGTCTCGGGGCTGTTATGCAGAGTATGTATGGAGGAGAGAGAGAGAGAGAGAGAGAGAGACATAACTAGTAGAAGTAAGAGAGACAGTCAGAGAAAGAGAGACAGTCAGAGAAAGAGAGAGAGAGTGTAGCTTAAGGGTGCGTCCTCAGCCACTTGAGAGAGAAGAGTGCATGGGATGGAAGTGTTGTGTCATTTCTGGTAACACTGATACTATACTCCCTCACTCCCTCCCTCTACAGTGTTGCCATCTCCTTCACCTCGCCATCACACCTCATATTCCAGGCCACGTTATTAAACATTTCATTTTTGTTTTATTTATTTATCTATAGTTTATCGATATTTTGAAGTCGTGTCTCTTCTTCTTCTTCTTCTTCTTCTGTACTCGAGGCCGTTTGGAACCTTGATGATAATTCAGAATTCTTACTTCAAAAGCAACTTCTATTTAAGGGAATTCAGTGTTCTATTTTTTTTTATACTTCTTGCTAAAGTCATTTTGAGTCTGACTGACAGTTCTAAACTTCTGAATAAAGTATTTTAAAATGCTAATTCCAATTCCGATAATTCTGAATTCTTATATATATATATATATATATATATAATATATATATATATATATATATATATATATATATATATATATATATATATAAATTCTAACTATTAGAAACCACGAAATTTCACAACTCTTACTTCAATACTCCAGAGTTCACTTAAAAAAGATTAGAATTCTAATTTCAAAATTCTAATTCTTATGATCATTAGGATCGTAAGGTCTTTCCAATTTTAGAAATTATACGTAAAATTTAGAGTGGAGATATTAAGAAAATACAGTATCAGTCTCTATTAGTACAAAACAACAACAACAACAATAATAATGATAATGATAACAATATTAATAATAATAATAATAATAATAATAATAATAATAATAATAATAATAATACCTATGAAACTATAATATTTATTACGCATATTCTCAATCGTACACTATCCTTTATACTAATTTTATCTCCACAACTTTTATATCCGATATTCTTCACTGTATTTGTGGGTTATTCCCGATAAACCAAAAGTCTTCATTTTATCGGGTAATTTCAGGTCCCACCGAAACAGAAATCTTCGTTTTGTTATCGGTTCAGGCACTAAAACCCGATATACTCCATCATTTTCCTTCGTCAAAATCATCAGAACCCGATTACATGAGAAATATCTCCAAGTTGCTATCGGCACGGCAGCAAGAATTCGGATAACTTTATTTTTATCGGCACACTAAATCCTAATACCCTCCATCTTATAAATCGGGTCCAAACCTTTAGCACCCAATACACACAAGAAGACTCCTTCACAGTGTTATCGGGACAGAAGTAATCGGGGGGGGGGGGGAGGATAAGGCGTCTCCGGGGATCGACTAAGGTAGGAGCAGTGGGGGGGGGGGTGGGGGTGGGGGGTGGGGGGGGGGGGCAGTAGTCCAGCGGTACAAGTATTCTAATGAATTGTTCCACTACGGTCATAACGTTATCGGCTCGCGGCAATTAGCGGAACGATCTTCACTAACGACCGTCAACCAGGCCATTCTAGAAACGAGTTTGGAAAAAAAAATAGTTTTTTGTGTGTGTGCAGAGACAGAAAGACTGACGGACGGATAGACGGACGGACGAAGGAGAGAGAGAGAGAGAGAGAGAGAGAGAGAGAGAGAGAGTATGATTGATGGGAGAAGGGAGAGAGAGGAAGAAAAAAGAGGCGTAGCGGATGAGGGAGGTAAAAAAAGAAGAAGAAAGATGAGGTAAGTAAAGAGAAGAGAAGAAGGTGAGAAGAAGAGAGAGAGTCAGGGAGGGAGAGTATAGGGTTAAGGAGGAAGAAAGAAGAAGGAAGGGGAGAAGGGATGAGATAGGGGAGGCAAGGAGAGTATGGAGTGGGAAAGGTGAAGGAGGGAGGTAGAGAAGGAGGTGTAAGTAAGGAGAGAAAGAGACGAAGAAGGAGAAAAGTATTAAGGAAAAGGATGAAGGGAAGAAGAGGGCAATAAATAAGGAACAGAGGAATAGAAGAGAGAGAGGTGGTGAGAGATGGAGAAAAGGGAAGAGGGAATAGAAAGATAGAAAAAAAAGAGAGGGCAAAGGAAAATAACTGAGGTAGAAATAATTAAACAAAATCCTTATGAAGAACGACCTACACACACACACACACGGACGCTGAATATTGTTGGTATTTGTCTTCGAATTAATCACTATTAGAAGAAGTATGTTCCCCTGCGGTTAATTAATTATGGTTGAATATAAACAAATATCTTAAAATTCTGTCTCAATTAAAAGTCGAGTTTATATAAATTCTGTTTTGACAAATAACAATCAGGTTTTCATTTATGTCAAATTCCCGCAGGAAGTTACACCAGCTAAACAATGTGGGATGCTCGCCATGTTATACGCCTTGATGATCTTCCGCTCCGGGCACCGAACACCTCCCTCCTGTCTGGTCTTTCATCCTTCTCTGATCTCCACCAGATAAACAAAAGGTAAGTAATTTCAAACATAGTGTTAATCGTCACACGGCACTTGAACTACCCAGCACTTGAACTACCCAGCACTTGAACTACACAACACCTGAACTACACAATTACATGAGATGATAATATATGTTGTATTCTTATGTCCTAAAGATTAGTAAGTTATTATCCTCTCATCTCACAGTTACGAAAATAAGATCGAGTAAGTGACAAAACTCCCTCACGCGGGTAGAATATTGTCAGTTAGTCGGTTGAACTGAGAATCTTAAGATCTACGTTATTTAGCAATGACCACGGGAGAGGTTGATGAGATTGAAATGTATGTTGATTTCATCTCGAAAGACAACGTTGCAATCACTATTATAGACAAAATGCAATCATCGCGACAGACAACATTGCAATCATCACCAAAGACAACATTGCAATTCCCGTAGTAGGCAGAGATGATACGAGTGAGTTGTTGCCGTGTCAAAATAGATAAGTAGATACTGAAGATGTGTTAATGCTGCAATACTACGATAGAATTGACGTATGCCTTGAGAGACTGCAATAGATGGGAGTATCCGATGCCTTTGAATGCTGCGACAAACAGAATTGATGGATGCCTTACCCTAGCGAACAATAGAATGGATTGACTGATAGATGAAAGAATTGAACTTGGAAAAGGAAATAGATAACAATATTTACTAATAATGATAATGGCGTTGAGGTGCTACTGTTTTGATGTGTTTTGTTGTTGTTTATCTTGTTATCTTGCTTGTTTCTTGGGCAGTGTGTGGATGGGGAGTGGGCGATGTGTGGGCAGGAAATAGGCGGTGTGAATGTGTGTGTGTGTGGGCGGGGAGTGAGCTGTGTGTGGGCGATGCGTGGGTGAATAATGAGTATAGGCACATAGGAGGTTTCCATTCTATTGTACACACACACACATACACACATAAAAAAAAAACATACACACGAAGATTACTAGATTACGTATTTCCGTTCATTAGAATAAGTCAACAAAATTTGCTAACTACTAAACCCCTATGATGTGACTCTCTCTCTCTCTCTCTCTCTCTCTCTCTCTCTCTCTCTCTCTCTCTCTCTCTCTCTCAATAATAGGCCTCTATCATCAGAGCCTGGCGACCTCTTCTACCCCGCAATAACGCCTTAATGTAAACTACGCCAGACGATAATTCGCCAGTAGTGACATTTTCTGGTGCTGCCGTGGATGAGAAGAGCGCACTGGGGCACACACCTCTTGATCTAGGGGTCGAACCCGTGTCCCCGAGCATCTCTTTGACTGATTAATTTATTTGACGTTGTTGCTGACAGCGTTAGTCTCCTGTAGTAGTATTATAAACACACACACACACACACACACACACACACACACACACACACACACACACACACACACACACAGAGTTTACTAACAAGACAAAGAAAACAAAAATAAAAATATCCAATGTCGTGTCTTTGAGGAAATCAACTTCTTAACCAACAAAAATTAATAAGGTAACAGAAAACGCGGCTTTATAAGTAAATTTAGATAAAAGAAAACGTCCTCCTGATTTATAAACTAGATTATAGAAAACGGGATACGGGTAAGTGAATCTAAGAGAAGGACAAGTGACATTTGATCTCTATCTAGTTTCCGCGCGTTAAAGTCAATTATTTTATGCTCACACTACACTATCCATTTCCGTCCACCTTACGATAAAATCACTATTACATTAATGAGACGAATCTCGGGTCATTGATATATTATAGGAACTAAGTTCGGGTCATTAATATCTTATTGGGACGAATTTCGGGACAATATTATGTTATAATGAATTTCGAGTCATGATTGTGTTATAGGGACGAATTTCTGGTCGTTAGTTAGTTATAAGGATGAATTTCGGTCTTTAGTGTATTATAGGGACGAATTTTGGGTCATTGGTATGTTATAGGGATGAAATTCGGGTCATTAGTTGGTTATAGGGACGAATTTTGGGTCATAAATATATTATGGGAACGAATTTCTGACCATTAGTAAGTCACAGGGACGAATTTTGGGTGATTAGAACGTTATGAGGAACTTCGGGTCATGATTGCGTTATAGGGACGAATTTCGGGTTATCATGATTGTGTTATTGGGACGAACTTCGGGCCTTTAGTAAGCTATATGGACGAATTTCGACTCTGGGTCACAACCACCGGAATCATTGACCGGAACTTGATGAAACTTAGCAGGAAGACTCACTGGGGCACAGAGTGTGCCGTATGTTGACCATGTACTGTGTAATCTTGATCAACTTAACTTGGAAAATCCCTTTGGCATTGAAGGGGTAAGTGGGGGCTTGCGGAGGGCACAGGGAGAGGTTTGGAGAGGGCATTATGACATATGGGGGGAATGGAGAGGGCATTTGGGAGTTTTGAGAGGGGGTGGGGACGGTTTCTGATGCGGCATCTAGCTGTCGTAGTCCTTTTGTTCCAGTTAACAGGTATCCCAATCAATTTCCACCCCAGTCGAATTATAAACCAGTCGAATAAACGATTAATTACATAAAGCATTTATCTCCAACACTGCCAAAGTGAGAGCTCTTGAACACATACACACTCTACAGACTGATGATAATATCACACAGACCATCAACACTGATGGATCTCTTAACACCGCCTGTGGGAGGGCTGGAAATGCAATTGTTGTGACTCAACCTGACGGTAATACAATTGAAAAAGGAGTTAGAATTAACAACTGGGCATCCACTCTAAAACTGAATTAGTTGCCATACTCACAGTCATTAAATTTATTGAAACTACTGTCACTGACAATCTCATCATCACTGATTCTCTATCCTCAACTTAAATTGTAACGCGCTTGTCTCTGAAGCCAGACACAAATATGCGTACCTTGTTGACCGGGGTGTCAAGATCAAACTGTTGTGGATCCCCTCACACATAGGCCTCAAAGAATGTGACCGAGTTGATGCCATCGCCAAACTCGCGTCTAACAAAGACACTGTTGAATACAATTACGAAGAAACTTACTGATGAATTTGATGCAAGCAGACAAGTGCAAACAGGCACTAGTCAATCCATTGTTTACCATGATGAGATGTATCAAGTGAAACATGTATATGGAGCAAGTAACAAGCTCACTAGATTACAAGATGTTGTAACACCTAGACTAAGGTTAGGATATAAGTACCTCTGGCAGTATGTCCCTCAAGCAGATGTGAACAAGACTAAATGTAAAGTGTGTGGCCAGACATATGGCCACACACTTGAACACTACGTCCTCGACTGTGTGAAGCTAGATCCTTTTATGGAGAGGTCCAATCACTCTGTGTGTAAAATGGCACAACACTTTATCTCTAATGGCAAGATAGCCGATATATTAAGATTGTATCCACTTTTTTGACAGTAGCTATATCATATCCACTTATAAGACCAAACACACAATGTGCTTGAATACTTCTCATGCAAATGTGAATAACAAAGTGTGCAGCCAGACATACTGCCTCACACTCCTGTACTCACGCAGTTGCGAATAAGTTATCCTCTATGTATAGAACTAAACAAAGCATTATTTGAAATAAATACTCTGTAACATTCAGTGCCATAATATCCTGACCTACTGCCGTTAGTTATACAGACCCTTTGTGAACTCTACTCTGTAATCCTTTTGCGCTACCGTTCACATGACGAGTATGGGGTGCACAATAAAGTAGCCACTGTAACAATAATAAACGAATTTCACCCTAATCAAAGACTAATGAACCTCTAATTACTATGAAAGACTGATAACACGTTCATATAATCTTCAATAATCTCAAAACAAACTATACTTAAACACAGACTCATTTCGTTACTAATTACCGAAAGCCTTTTCAGCTAATACGCAAAATCTGACGTTATCGGTTATTGGAATTCACTTTTAAATGCGGAAAGTTAATCTGTAATCATTACGGAAAATCAATCGTTATCAAATACTAAAACTCAGCTTCTCTTAACATTCCAAATTAACTGTTATTAATATCTAATTAGCGAAATTAGGAATCACTAATAAGCGAAATATCACCTCACTAATAAGCGAAATCAGACATTACTAATAAGCGAAATATCACCTTAATGCTACAACCTTAAGGATATTAACCAATTAATCTTTCCACACTTGAATAAATGAGATAAATCAGCGGTAATCCAGTGAGTGATTTACCCCCATTAAATCCTACGTTGTACTAATATGGCCATTAACGAGTTCGTAATTACTTCCTATATAAAAGTTTCGGTATGCTTAAAGCTTATTGTAGTTTTCTGGTTTTAGTATCTTGATAGTTTGAAATATTATTTTATAGTTTTCATGTATAAAAAATCAATAATTTTAGGGGTTTTCTGCTGTTTCATAAAATCTTTGTGATTCTGAAGTTCTATTATTTTTTATATTTAAATAATTTGATATTTTAACATTTTTCTAGAGTTTTCAAATAAAAGTTTAGGTATTTTGGAACTTTTTTTTTTCCATCTTGAAATTAGAAGACGGTTAATGAATCTTTAATGAGCCTTTAACGTTACACTTAAGGAAATGAAACTGTAGAGTGCAGTGCCATCCTCATTGTCTCCCGATGTACCGAAGGCTTGGTCGTCAGTGTAAACACCGCCCCTAATAGGCCATCAGGTCTATGGGGTCAACTTTCACGTTAAATTAAGTCAGATTGAATTAGGTTGTAAGTTAGATGAAGTTACATTATAATATAGTGTTAGAAAAGTTAGTTTACGTTAGATTAATTAGGGTTGTTATATAATTTTTTCATGTTAAGTAATATTATGTTAGCTTAGACTGTGTTAGGTTATATAATTGGGTGTTATTGAGCCTTTTTCAGTCATCCAGAAGTGCATTAACTTTACAGTCTACCTCTCATAATGTACAGCACACGAAGAAACTAATCCCGTATTGTACAATAATCATTAAGTACAGTACGGTACACCAGTTGCGTACAATTGTAGTTTTGTCCCAGAAATTCTACACTGGAGTATTTTATTAGTATTTATTCAATATATACGGGAAAAAATTATTACTAACATATTAATTAATAGTTTTATTATAAAATCAATTTAGAATTAAAGATGGAATAATTTTTTAGATATAAAGATGCAGGTTTTACGTTAGACCCATTGAGTTATACGCCCTTTACTAAATTAGGTGTTGCAAATTATTCCAGTCTGATTATTATAGAAAACCGTGATGTTGATGAAGATGCCAATTATCTGTACGTAAAAAAAAACATAGTAATACTCATCGATACGCTCATTTGCTTGGAGTCATACGCGAGGATCTTGAGTAATACGCATTGTCAAGTCAGCTCAGAGCTTTATTAGTTAATGGATACGCATTAACCTTCCATCTCCTCTTTATGGGGATATACGTATTATCTCTCCCCATGGCTTGGTGACGCATTACGCATTCATTCTCCTCATGGTAGCATAACGCATAACGCATTATACCCGCTAAAAAACAGCTCCTGTATGACACCTTGACCTATATCGTTATTCCTGAGATCTGTCCTGTGCTGCTCTCCCAGATCTTGTACTCACACACACACACACACACACACACACACACACACACACACACACACACACATACAAAATAAGAATAAATACAAATTCCATTCATGAAACACCTCAGAGGCCCCTCTTACCTGGGCTCGAAAACCTCATTGTCCTAAGCTAATTTATTCCAAGTTTACGGTAGAGTCTCAGTACAATTGTGTGGCCATTTTTGGTACTGTTTTCAGACTGTAACTTAGGTGAGTCGAAATCGTTCTTGAAATTACAGGTAAAAATCTAACTTATGGACCTTAAAAAAATCCGGTCTCTCGTTCGTGAATCCGGTTCTAACAGGAATGTATTATCCAGTGAATTTATCTTTCTGGATTTAAGATAAGAAGCGGATGACGGATTTAAACACATGTTATATTAATCCTTATATTTCCGAGATTCCTGGATTTAAGTTCAAGGATATATTAGAAATAAGAGCCTTGTTTAATAATATAAGATACCAGCCTTAATCCACAAATCCAGTTGTTTTTAAGGCTTCTCAGTTTACCGTGATACACCAGGTGGATTTCAAACAGGCTTCGGGTTTAAAATTGACGTATAATATTGTACAATTAGAAAACCACAAAATCCATACATTTTCGTAAGTAATTTCTTTATTGTAATCTGGAATTGTAATCCTCCTTTAAGTGGGATTTAACCAATATTCTGTAGACTAAACAATAGTCACCAACCCCCCCCCCCCCCCTGTTGTTTTATTAATTTAGTATTATTATTTTGTTTTAACTTCGAATTCTCAATAATCTATTTCTAAATAATTTACTTGTATCATTATTATTTTTTGTGCTTCATATTTGTATATTAATATTAAACTATTATGACCCATGAAAGCCAATATTTTCACGGTATTTTGGGGGGTAAAATAAATTACTTTAGTCCTTGATAAATTTATTCGTCATATCCAACAAACCTGTCAGGAAATTCATTTGTTTTTTCGGCCTACAAATAGAACACGACATCTGTGTTTCACAATTGTTGACAGCCCGACTCACAAACACTCAAACACAAACACTCACACACACCGGCGGCAGGAAAATCTCGCCTTTTGCTTTCGGATATAAAATGTTAGAATGTTTTATTGTGGAGTGAGGGAGCTGTGTGTGTGTGTGTGTGTGTGTGGTGAGACCTTACCGAGTATGTGGTAGTGGTAGTAGTGGTGGTGATCGTGGGGGTGGTAGTGATGGTGTTGGTAGTGGTGGTGATGGTAGTGTGGTGATGGTGACGATGGTGGTAGTGGTGGTGATGGTGTTGGTAGTGGTGGTGATGGTAGTGTGGTGATGGTGACGATGGTGGTAGTGGTGGTGATGGTGTTGGTAGTGGTGGTGATGGTAGTGCTATTCCCTCCCCTTCCTCCATTCACTCTCTCCTTCCCACCCCCCCCCCCCCTCCCCACTCCCCGCCAATAGGACAGGAGATGGAGGGTGACCACAGCGTCTGGTTGGTGATGAGGGTTGACCACTAGTAGGGTACACGGCCAGAAGCATCCTACCCTCCCTCTCTCATCGATATCTCCCACTCCCTACTGCCGATATCTCTTACTCCCTACTGCCGATATCTCCCACTTTCTCTCACCGATATTTACCCCTCCCTCTCACCGATGTCTCTCACTCCCTACTGCCGATATCTCCCACTTCCTCTCACCGATATTTACCCCTCCCTCTCACAGATATCTCTTACTCCCTCCTGCCGATATCTCCCACTTCCTCTCACCGATATTTACCCCTCCCTCTCACCGATGTCTCTCACTCCCTACTGCCGATATCTCCCACTTCCTCTCACCGATATTTACCCCTCCCTCTCACCGATGTCTCTCACTCCCTCCTGCCGATATCACCCTGTCTCTAACCGATATTTACCCTTCCCTCTCACTCCCTCCTGCCGATATCACCCTGTCTCTAACCGATATTTACCCCTCCCTCTCACCGATGTCTCTCACTCCCTCCTGCCGATATCACCCTGTCTCTCTTACCGATATATCAGATCTTTCCCTCCTCACTTTCACATTTACCAGTTTCTTCAGATAATATCACTCATTTACTTTATCTTAACTCTCTTTTATCTCAGTTCCAATATTCATCAGTTTATTTCTTCATTTCTTGTCCTCCAACTCTTGGCTTTATCGTATCTTCCTCTTGTTCTTAATAATAGCTCTAAAGTCACACCCTCACTTACTGACAACACACCTTATCATGTCGTATATTTCGCCTCTTTAATCGAATTTTAACTGTATATCAACTTCCTGTTAGTATGTGGTGTGAGAGGATCAAAGCAACATGGCAGATAATTTTTTCCTCACTCGCTGACAGCCACATCTACTGTACTCTCTCTCTCTTTCTCTCTCTCTCTCTCTCTCTCTCTCTCTCTCTCTCTCTCTCTCTCTCTCTCGCTCCTATGTTTTAACAGCTTCGTGTATATATTTCCAGTGTGCGGCGATATATTTCTATAAGGTGGTATAAGTTAATTGCGATATTATATGGTTTAGTGTAATATATTAGTTTGTATATATTGCTATATTTCTTTTATATCCGTGTTATTGGAGTTTTTATATTATACTGTGATATTCTTAAAAAAATGCGTTAAAATATTTTTTTATATATAAGTATTTTGCGATATTTTTAAGTTGTTCTTATGTGTTGAATGCATGTATTGCAGGTGTTTCTAAGATATTACAACACCTGCTGTACATATTGCAGGCGATGTATGTACTCTTTGATATTTACTAGAGGATTATCTATTCTGATTTACTTTATTCAATATTTTTTTCTTCTTCCTGGTGATGATGAGAAATACACACGTCATCTTTCCACGTCTTGTAATATTATAACAATATTTCTTGTTCATTTGCAACATTCCTGAATCGTCGTTAGTGTTGCAAAAAAATATTCTCTCTCTCTCTCTCTCTCTCTCTCTCTCTCTCTCTCTCTCTCTCTCTCTCTCTCTCTCTCTCTCTCTCTCTCTCTTTCTAGTCTGCCTGACTGGCTCGTGTTGAAGGCAATATAATATAGGTTTTGCCGGCTTAGGGCGATTTGATAAATATTTCAACGCTGTTATATTATTACTTAGTTAATGTAATAGTATCTTTCCGTTGGTATTTTTATTATTAGGTGAAATGAGACTATAATCTCTATATTACTATTGTTGTTATTAATATTACCACTACAACATTATTCCCATATTTCGTCATCTTCCTACATAAATATCAATACTATTTTCACTAACATTAACACCATGAAAATATTTCCCCAATATTACACAACCACGTAATAAGTATGAGACATCCACTAACATTATTATGCAACGTGAAGAAACTTGCCACAGTTTACGTTTGACCACATCATAAAAACCAGTTTCAATTAAATCATACCAATATTGACACCTACTGTACAGTATATATATCACATCAAGATTTATTTACCTTCACACTAATGATACACAAACACACACACACACACACACACACACACACACACACACACATCTGAACGGTTGTCATAATCTGGCTCTCACAGGAAGGAAGAATATTTCTAAGGATATTTTCTTCTGAATTTGTTACCATGACATTGTGAACGTTTTTTTGTTTTTTCTAGATACGAAATATGTAATGTTTTTTTTTATTTAATAACGTGTTTTTTTTATCATCGGTAAGTTTTATTTTGGATTTTGTTTGTGTTGTATTTTGTTTTGTTTGATACTGTTTGTTATTTCGAGGTGATGTTTGTAATTGTTTTTATTTTATTTAGTGTGTTTTTTTGGGTAGTATTTTATTATGTTTTTATAATTATTTATATTGTTTTGGTTCACGAGGAATGGCTTTGTTGTGATTGTTATTTAGTTGTTGTTATTGTTGTTCTTGTTATTGTTGTTGTTATTGTTGTTCTTGTTGTTTTTGTTGTTATTGTTGTTGTGATGTATTATTTTTTTTTACTCGTAAAATTATTATTATTATTATTATTATTATTATTATTATTATTATTATATAGTTGACGTGCATTTAAATAATAATAATATTAATAATAATAAGATAAAAATTAATAGTATTTTTGTCTATTACTATTATTATTATTATTATTGTTATTATTATTATTATTATTATTATTATTATTATTATTATTATTATTATTATTATTATCATTATTATTATTATTATTATTATTATTATTTTCATTATTATTATTATTATTATTCATTAATGAACAGCGAAATATGACGATAAAAAATTACCGTCTTTATATATGAAGTTATTTCAAGATATTATGTGTGATTAACACGTTATACAGTACTGTATATGAGTAAATAATGCACGACTCAGGTACTATATATATACTTCAGGAAAACGCTACACATATAACAATGAAACATTATCCTTAAAACTGTGATACAATACTTAGTGCACAAAGAACAGTGTCATGCAACATTTAAAAACGAGATAAACGACACTTACAGATCCATATGACACTTACAGATCCATATGACACTTACAGATCCATATGACACCTAAAACTGTGCCTTGCGACACTAAACGAGGACATAAGACACTTAAAACAGGTCCACACTACACTTAAAACAGGGCCAGGCGGCACCAGCGTAGCAGTGTCATTAATCACTGCACGTCAGTATAACTGTCACGGGTCTCTAGCACAGGATGCCACACGTCAGGAGACAGTGCCACGTGTGACGGCGGTGTTGCATGTCACTGAGAAGTTTAACACGTCACTAAAGAATGCTACACGTCACAAGACCGCACCTCACTAAATAGCAGCAAACGTCACTAGGAAACATTACACGTCTTTAAATAGCGCCATGTGTCACAGAAGAGTACAGTGCCTTGTTAGAGGGTGCCGCACATCCCTCGTCATTGGTCACTAACGAGTATCACACGTCACCAAAAAGTGTTACATATCAATGGAATAACACACGTCTGGATTAGTATACGTTACCAAAATTTTCATAAGTTACAAAAGTGTCACACGTTACTAGAGAGTGTCACACGTTACTAGAGCGTGTCACGCGTTACTAGAGAGTGTCACACGTTACTAGAGAATGTCACGCGTTACTAGAGAGTGTCACACGTTACTAAACAGTGTCACGTATTACTAAGAGTGTCACGCATTACTAGAGAGTGTCACGCGTTACTAAGGAGTGTCACACGTTACTACAGTGTGTCACACGCTACTATAAAGTGTCACACGTTACTAGAAAGTGCCACAAGTTACTAGAGTGTGTCACACGTTGCTAGAGAGTGTCACACGTTACTACAGTGTGTCACACGTTGCTAGAGTGTGTCACACGTTACTAGAGAGTGCCACATGTTACTAAAATGTGTGACACAATGCTACAGAGTGTTACGCGTTACTAAAGAGTGTCACACGTTACTAGAGAGTGTCACACGTTACTAGAAAGTGTCACACGTTACTAGAGAGTGTCACATGTTACTAGAGAGTGTCATATGTTACTAGAGAGTGTCACACGTTACTAGAGAATGTCACACGTTGCTAGAAAGTGTCACATGTTACTATAAAGTGTCACACGTTACTAGAGTGTGTTACACATCACCCGAAAATGTCACATGATACTAGAAAGTGTCACACGTTAGAGAGTGTCACACGTTACTAAAGAGTGTCACATGTTAATAGAGTGTCACACGTCACAAGACAGTGCCACACTTAAGAACGCCACTCCTCCACACACGTCTCCCGAGAATGTCACAATAAATTATTAAAGTGTCACAACGCTACAGGGGACCATACACATATAACCACGTGTCACTACAGGGTACCGCACCATATAACCACGTGTCACTACAGGGTACCACACACATACAGTATAACCACGTGTCACTACAGGGGACCATACACATACAACCACGTGTCACTACAGGGTACCACACACATATAACCACGTGTCGCTACAGGGTACCACACACATATAACCACGTGTCACTACAGGGTACCACACACATATAACCACGTGTCGCTACAGGGTACCACACACATATAACCACGTGTCGCTACAGGGTACCACACACATATAACCACGTGTCGCTACAGGGTACCACACACATATAACCACGTGTCGCTACAGGGTACCACACATCTCTACCAATCAACACATCATTACAGAGTATCGCATATCTCCACACATCACTACAGAATACCATATATATCCACATGTCGCTACAGAATACCACTTATATCCACACGTCACTACAGAGTACCGTATATCCACACGTCACTACAAAATGTCAAACATATCCACACGTCACTACAGAGTACCACGTATACCCACACGTCATTACAGAATGCCACATATACCCACACGTCAATACAAAATGTCAAACATATCCACACATCACTACAGAGTACCACTTATACCCACACGTCATTACAGAATGTCATATATACCCACACGTCACTACAAAATGTCAAACATATCCACACATCACTACAGAGTACCACTTATACCCACACGTCATTACAGAATGTCATATATACCCACACGTCACTACAAAATGTCAAACATATCCACACATCACTACAGAGTACCACTTATACCCACACGTCATTATAGAATGCCATATATATCCACACGTCATTACAGTTCCGCACATCTGCATGCGTCACGAGCCGCCAGTGCCACACATCAGTATAAAAGGATGCCACAGGATACGACCCATCACTTATATCGTTAGGTGCCATTACTAACTTATGTGCATCAGTACAGAGCTTCAGTACATACCTGCAGAAGGTCTGTCGGAGTATCGCGTGCAGTAGACCCAAGCCGGCCAGAGGGTGCCTCCTGACCCTTCCCTGTCCTTCAGTAGGAGACTGTTCGGCGCCTGCCCCACGTCCCCCGGGCTCCTGGCGGGGTCCCCGAAGCCCCCCGCCTTCTTGGGGTCGCGGTTGGTGACCCTAGAGAGGTCAACGGGCTGGTCACTCGTCTCTAGGGTCTCCCCCAGCCGGCGACCGAAGTCCGGCTTGAGGATATTGTCGATGGAGAACTTGAGGGAACGGTGGAGGGCGGCGTTGTTGGCTTGGTGGGCCACAGGGGGCGTGCGGGGCGGGCCAGGGCTCATGGCCGGGTCTGGGGGCTCCACCTTGGGGCTCGCCGCCACCTTATCGCCGCGGGGGTCGTCGTTGGCGCTGTCGTCTACGTCGATCATGGAGTCATCGTCGGTGTCGTCGCGGGGCGGCGGGAGGGGCGAGTGGCTGCCTACCGAGATGTCGTCCTCACCTTCCCCGTCGGTCCCTTGCGACGGCTCCGACCGCGTGTCCATCGTTTCGGAGGTGTCGCACATGTCGGCGTCGTGACCGCACTCACTCAGGTAACAAACCCGCTAATTACACTCTGGCGGTAATGACCGTCTCGTTACAACAACTCCAGGTTAAACCAGGAGTGTATGTTTACAAGTGGCCGCGTGCTGGAGCCATGAGGCCGCGTCCACCGTCGTCCACACCACACTACACCTCGTATAAAATGCCGATCGTCCGTCGGAACGCACACTTCCGATTTATATCGGGGTCGGGTCGCACCTTGCAATTAGCAACACTTGCGGGTGGAATACATGATTGAGGTGGGTGGTGGAGGCAGGGAAGAGTGTGTGCCAGGTGCCGGGGTTAGTGTCACTAGCGGAGCTAACCACGCCGTGCCATCGTCCCGGGGGAGTTGTTATCATCGCCACTAACACATCCTCAACGCCCGCGATCACACTACAAATTACCGGGCCCACCCACCAATCACTGATGACGTCACTGCGCAGCCCGGCCCCGCCCCCAGGCAACCACCACGTGACGCCTACCAATCGTTAATCGTCCTCTGATAGTGGGCGGAGTTGAGATGTGGGCATGACCAATCCGGCGTGTGGGGCTGATTAGCTCCGCCCCTCGCCAGATAGTGTTTCCCTCTGGCCGACAGCGAGATTACAGTGGACCAGATGATGGCGGGTAAGCTACGCACACAGCACTGTCAGCTTCATAATGGCCATAATTGGTCTCTATTTTCACCGCTATGCTCATAAATCGAGAGTGTCGCCGCTAACAAGGGCGAGTGACGGCCTTAGCGCACCACCACCAGATGTGACGCTGACAGTGCTCAAGACCCTCGGGCAGGGAGGGAGGGAAGGCAGCAGGGATGGAGGGAAGAGGCGAAGAAAACCCCCTCCCACTACTTAGCTACAGACACAATATTGTTGATTTTGTGTGGAGGTCTCTATTGAGGGCCGGGCAGCTGCTGAACCCGGTGAGGGGGCAACAAGCCAGCCCTCCTGACCACCAGAGTCTCTCACACAAGCCCCTTGTTGATGAGGCCACAAGGGATTGTGTCTGTGTACGAGGCTTGTAGGATTAAGTCCCATAAAACCAGTGCTAACCCGAGTACGCAAAATAACCTAACCTAACCTAACCTAAACTTATCCTTAGTAAACTTGATTTAATCTCTATCTAACCTAACCTAACCTAACCTGAACCTATACTTTAGCAACATTAACTTATTTCAATAAGCCAATTTAAACTTGTTTACCCAAACTTAAACTAATTCAAACTTACTCTACTTAGTTTAAACCTAACGTAACTTAAAGTAAACCAAAAGTAAGGTAACTGAAACCTAATAGAACGTGACGAAAACTAACTTAATCAAATAGGATAGTTACTCATCGTCTTCAAGGGGGGAAATTATAGTATTTTAAAAAGTTAAGTCATCATTTTCAAGGGATTAATTCATCGTCCTCAAGGGGTTTAGTCATCGTCCTCTAGGGGTAAGTCATCGTCCTCTAGGGATAAGTCATCGTCCTCTAGGGGTAAGTCATCGTCATCAAAGGGTTAAGTCATCGTCCTCAAATGGTTAAGATATCGTCCTCAAGGGGTTTAGTCATCGTCATCAAGAGGTAAGTCATCGTCTTCTAGGGGTAAGTCATCGTCATCAAAGCGTTAAGACATCGTTCTCAAAGGGTTAGGTCATCGTCCTCAAATGGTTAAGACATCTTCCTCATGGGGTTTCGTCATCGTCCTCTAGAGGTAAATCATCGTCATCAAGGGGTTAAGTCATCGTCCTCAAAGGGTTAAGTCATCGTCCTCAAATGGTTACGTCATTGTCCTCAAATTGTTAAGACATCGTCCTCATGGGGTATTAGTCATCGTCATCAAGGTGTTAAGTCATCGTCCTCTAGGGGTAAATCATCGTTATCAAGGGGTTAAATCATCGTCCTCAAAGGGTTAAGTCATCGTCATCAAATGGTTAAGTCATCGTCCTCAAATGGTTAAGATATCGTCCTCAAATGGTTAAAATATCGTCATCAAATGGTTAAGTCATCGTCCTCAAAGGGTTAAGTCATCGTCCCCTAGGGGTAAATCATCGTTATCAAGGGGTTAAGTCATCGTCATCAAATGGTTAAGCCATCGTCATCAAATGGTTAAGCCATCGTCATCAAAGGGTTAAGCCATCGTCATCAAAGGGTTAAGTCATCGTCCTCAAAGGATTAAGTCATCGTCCTCAAAGGGTTAAGTCATCGTCCTCAAAGGGTTAACAAAAAATGAATTAATGATGAGCTGTTCACTTAATTACTCTGACTTTGGGATGTCGTCCACTGGGGAGGGGAAGGGGTGAGGGGGAGGGGGAGGGGAAGGGGTGAGGGGGAGGGGGAGGGGGAGGGGTGGGGGGGAGGGGGGGTGGGGTTGTGTGTCTGGAGGAGTTTCATTCATTTGGGAATTTTTTTTTTCCATTAAATGTTTGACCAACTCGGATTTTTCATCGATGACATTTTGTTTTGAATTTTGTTCGTGTAATGAGGAGGAGACTGGCTAAGGCAGGAAGAGACAACCAAAATAAGTAAATGGTCATATACTGTTGTTGGTGCCTGGTTGGCTCTCTCTCTCTCTTCAATTAGATTTCTACTCTCTTTCCCTTCCTCCTTCCTTTTATCCCACTCTTCCTCAACCTCTCTTTCTCCTCTTCACCCTCCCTCCCTCACCTTCACCCCGCCATCCACCACATACCACACACCACCACCACCACCACAAGTCTTAACAGCCACAGCAGTATGTCGACCCCGGTCAAGTATTTTAATGAGGTTCTTTGATGATGCGAGATAGTCGGGCCTAATTATACCAGGCAGTTAGGATGTTAAGTAGTTTTATATAACTCCTTAACGATGGCTGATACACAACTTATCTCAATACAGGTGACTATAAAGATTGGAACGATGGTACAGGGACAAGCTATATATATCTAATTTTGGTTTCGCTGTATTAATTAATTATACACAATGGTGGAGGTTAAGATACAGGTACAGGTTGTGATATAGCATTTGATTAATTCATTAATATCACTGCAGATAGTTACAGGTAAATTAATTATGAAACAATACAACAGGTACAGAATGTTCAGTACTCTAACAGTACACATACTCTATGTACTCAACACTACTCTCACATCATATGTCTTATTCATTATCTTGTACTCAGTAACTCATTGGTGACGGATACGTTTAAGCCTATCGCGTAAAATTACCTCCAGCGTTGGCAGTGATCAACGCCCTACGATCTTTTCCTTTACTTTTCAATGATATATTTTTGTCTATAATGGTATTAATTATTCCTTCATCTATCATAATCTTAGTCTATTAACCAGATATTCCCAAAGTCATAAAACTCTGCTTCTCATTTAGTCACTGTTTCACTTTCAGTATAATGCGCCATGTTTCAATATTCATCGGCCAAAACTGTACACCAGCCCTTTCACACACACACACACACTCAGTTTCGGACATGAACCCTTAACGACACACGCTAGGGTTTCATAAGGCAGCAGAGCGGTAGTGTGTGTGGTGCGGCAACGAGTCATTGGGGTTTAATCGTGGAAACATAGAAAAAATACACCATGCTGGACGATCGTTATGTAAATATTGAGTTGCAGGGGGGTAGTGGGTGGGGAGGGGGAGGGTGGGGAGGGGAAGGGGGGGACATCTTAGTATTCACATAGTGTCAATTCCTAATATGTTATTCATGGATTCCTTTATTTCTTTTGTTATATCTCGTTAGAACAATTACACCTCTATTCTCGTTATCGACTCATTTATTGAACAGGTACTAAAAATGTTCATCATAACGTGGATTAATATTTATAACAAACCGGTTATAAATAGAGTCCTCCATAACACATACCACCTTCCCTAATGTCCACTTACCTGTACCTACGACATATGAAAAGACACCTTCTGGTCCCTGTGTTATCTTGGTGAACGTAATACTCACTCTACAGACATACAATTCCTGTTCTATAATATAAATAACGTTATATATATATTCAGAAGTTAGAGATATAAGTTATTTGAGTATACTTATATACAAAAGTAGATCAATAATGACAAAGATATTTAATGGAATCTCAGTGACAAAAATGAAACTGATGTGAACTGGTGTGACCTAAGCTGACCTTGATGGTACAGTAAGTGTTTTAGGATTAATTAACGATAATGTCAACATAATTTATACTTTTTATGTGGAATTCAAGTGTACGTCGAACTGTCTTGATAAAAATAACCATACCAAACAATAGATGTAAGGTATCAGTACTAACCTAACCTAACCTAACCTAACCTAACCTAACCTGATCCAGATAAACATGAGCCAGCTTAAGATAGCAAAGGTCGCTGTCAAGGATATCGAGTCAGCTTTATCATTAAAGTTTTCACTTTTCTTGAACGATGACGATGATCACAGGCAAAATTATACTTATCTGGGGTCAATCTCGACACACACACATATTATATTACGATATTTTACGATATATTTTTCCTTTGTCTTAACTAACCATTAAGTTCTGTATATAGTTCAGAGGCTAATAGTACGATAATTAATATACAGTTGTAGACAAAAATAATGTAAGACAGAGTTGAGATTTTCACATCACGTTTATTGTATGTTTTTTATTGACAAAAGACGCAGTGATCATCAGTTATATACGAATCACATTATATGACCCAACGTATTTATTCCAGGTTTATATATAAAGATCTCAGAAAGGCGAGGTACTGTTTGTATCATGACCACCCAGGAGCTTATTACACTTTTGGTTTGATTTTGTAATTACTGTGAATATAACCTCCCTCGCCTTATTTTTTTTTAGGATAATCTAAGCAAATGGATTAAAATTCATGGATATTAAACTCTCTCTCTCTGTCTCTGCCTCTCTCTCTCTGTCTCTCGCTCTCTCTCTCTCCTTCATTACTACCCAAAAGAGTGAGTCACGGATGACTATACAGCTATCTACCCCTGTGTTTTTTTACTATTATTTTTAACAAATTGAGAGCTTCAAGATATAAAATTGTATACATAGTCATTAATATCACCAAGACAAACTTTTGAGGGAAGAAGCTTACCTGAGGCAGATTTCCTTCCTCACCTGCATGATGGTCACCAATTACCAGAGAAAATGTCAAATAATTTTCAGAATAATTTTACGTATTTTTAATTATACATAAAAAAAATCGTTGTGTTCCATAATTATTTGCTTATTTCTTTACCTGCCAATTAGAGCACAATTTTCCTTTATAGAGTCATAAGGAATGCTTATTTTTTCATATCTTTATTATTCTCTCCATCAATACTCCGACTCCACGTCAGCTACATCCCCAACACTCCTACTCCACCACACCTCCTACATCACCAACACTCCTACTCCACCACACCTCCTACATCACCAACACTCCTACTCCACCACACCTCCTACATCACCAACACTCCTACTCCACCACACCTCCTACATCACCAACACTCCTACTCCACCACACCTACATCACCACCACTCCTACTCCACCACACCTCCTACATCACCAACACTCCTACTCCACCACACCTCCTACATCACCAACACTCCTACTCCACCACACCTCCTACATCACCAACACTCCTACTCCACCACACCTACATCATCACCAACACTCCTACTCCACCACACCTCCTACATCACCAACACTCCTACTCCACCACACCTCCTACATCACCAACACTCCTACTCCACCACACCTCCTACATCACCAACACTCCTACTCCACCACACCTCCTACATCACCAACACTCCTACTCCACCACACCTCCTACATCACCAACACTCCTCCAACATCATATCGTTCCACTATAAAGAATTCTGATCACCTGACGAATCACCATCTCAACTATTTCAGCTAACGATTAAACCACCCTAAGGCTATTTGGGGGATGAAGTTAGGTTACATTAGGTTTGGTTAGGTTAGGTTAGGTTAGGTTAGGTTAGGTTAGGTTTGGTTAGGTTAGGTTAGGTTAGGTTAGGTTTGGTTTGGTTAGGTTAGGTTTGGTTAGGTTAGGTTTGGTTAGGTTACATTAGGTTAGGTTAGGTTAGGTTAGGTTAGGTTTGGTTAGGTTAGGTTAGGTTAGGTTAGGTTAGGTTAGGTTAGGTTAGGTTAGGTTAGGTTAGGTTAGGTTAGGTTAGGTTAGGTTACGGTACGGTTTTTTAGTGTTGTTTTTAATTCCATATTTTTCCTCTGCTTGGAAGCCTTGGAAGATAGCACAAGGGTAGGATGGGTCATAACTCAATAATTATATATCTCCCCAAACTATCATCATCAACATTATATTTAGAATGAAAACTACATTAAAAAAAAAACACATGCCTAAATCGTTTGCCCATAATATACTACAGTACCAATATTGAGATTCTAAATAAAGTAAAAAATCTTATGCTATCAGAATAAATCATAACAATATTTACGATTTGTTTTACGAAATAAATCATCATTGTGTTGTCTTAGTCATTATTGTTTTATTTTGGTTATTATTGTTTATTCGTTATTATTATTTTATTTTGGTTATTATTGTTTTATCTTGGTTATTATTGTTTATTCGTTATTATTGTTTTATCTTGGTTATTATTGTTTATTCGTTATTATTGTTTTATCTTGGTTATTATTGTTTATTCGTTATTATTGTTTTATCTTGGTTATTATTGTTTTATCTTGGTTATTATTGTTTTATCTTGGTTATTATTGTTTTATCTTGGTTATTATTGTTTATTCGTTATTATTGTTTTATCTTGGTTATTATTGTTTTATCTTGGTTATTATTGTTTTATCTTGGTAATCGCTGTTTTAATCTTCAGGCGAGAGTAGAGACGGCTAGTAAGCAGAGGTCCTCCTGCTTTATACACCTCGGTTCGGATTCCATCAGTCCCTGTGGCTCATATATTTGTTATCTGCTTGGTGGCAGTAGCTACCTCATCCAGGTATAGAGGATAGCCGAGGTGGGTCAGCTCTGGATGCTGAGGGACCTGCTGGGTAGTCTAGGACATCCACATCGGTGTTTCGGTTGAGCAGCGAATGGTAATGCTCTTTCCAGTGCTGACGGATACCTTCTTTGTCTTTAAATAGAGTGTTACTGTCGGATGGGCGGAGGGGGGCCGCGCCATGAGTAATTACTGTAGGCCATACAATGTTTTATTGGAATTGAAAAATTCGCGAATCTTGTGTTGATCTGCAAATTTTTGTGTTTCACACGCTTAAGTTTTCCACCATTCGTTTTTTTCGATTGCGAAGTGCACGCTGGGCCGCCGCTTTCTTCTTGTGGAAGGTATCAGATTTGGTCCTCGACTGAAGGTTGTTTTGCCAGTCAGTTAAAGCAGCACATTTATCATCGACGAGTACGTTGATTTCCGGGTCATTTTCATTAAACCTGTCCTGGTGTATTCTTTCGATCTGGCCGAGGTTGATTCTGCAGGTTTTTGTCATGACAGTGCCAAGGTTACCCCATTCGCATTCGGATTTGGGTTATTTGTTGTTGGGTTGTTTATCAGTCCATCCTCGGTCTGCTTTCTGAAAGCATGTGCTATCGCTTGATCCTCCAGTTATTTAGTGTTGAAACCTCTTCTGGAGGCGTATTGACTTCGCCGTTTTGGGTCGACGTGAAGGGAGAGTTTGGCTTTGACGAGCCGATGATCTGTGTCACAGTGGTCTGAGCCACGCATGGCTCGGGTGATGAGGACATCTCGACGATCTCTTTCTCTGACAATGATGTAGTCAATGAGATACTAATGTTTGGATCGTGGGTGTTGTCAAGAATCCTTGAACTTGTCGGTCTGGCTAATCAAAGAGTTGGTGATAGTGAGGTTGTGTTCACCACACTTCCTGAGGAGGAGTAGGCCGTTGGGATTACACTTGCCCACTACGTTTTTCTGCCAACTCTGCCATTGAAGTCACCTAGTAGTACAACCTTTTCTTCTCTGGAGACATAGGTTAGAACTCTGTCAAGGTTGGTGTAAAAAGCCTATGCAGCCAGTGCTGGGGCACATGCACTGATGAAGAAGGAATGACGTGAGTGATTTAGTGGGTCTCAGAGCGCCATGAGGCGCGTGTTGATCCCAAAAGGCATTTCAGCGAGCCTATGTAGGATGGATTGACGAATGATAAAGCCAACTCCATAAATGCGGTTTCTCTCTGCAGCAGGTTTACCCCTTCAGAAGAAGGTATAGCCAGACCCCCGATCTGAGTCGAGTCTGGAAGCCGGGACCCACTAATGTCAGTGTTATATCTTGACAGCTCTTTTGTCACTAGGGCGGTTCTTCTTTCAGGACGCTTATTTGTGCTAGTCTCCAGAAGGGTCCTGACATTCAATGCAACGACCATAAGAGGTTGTATAGTTTGTTTTTGCTTTGATTTATGATTAGGTTTGTTTCCGACCGCATTAGGGTGACCTTACTGGGCGCTGTTGCCCAGTCAGGTTGTTTTTTTAGGCAGGCTATGTTTAGGTCACCTTTTCTAGCGCCCTCCCCATGTGAGGTGAGCAAAGTGGCTCCTGGAAAGGGCTTCTCAGTCGCACAAACAGGTCCGGATAGAACTGCTGCTTAGATCCCAGTACATAAACGACCATCTTACCATGCAGCCCATATGCAGAGTTGTGACTAGAAACTCCCGGCAATCATCTCTGCCTGTCCCCGTCGCCACTCGTCCGTCGCCATAGTACTTTTGGGGGTGTAGGGGTTTCGATGATGATAAAAAAGTATGATGAGCTGGATGATGGCTGTGCCTGAGTTGATTTATGTGGTGAGGTAGGAAAGCAGATGACAACCACACATCTTGGCTCTCCCTTTTCTTGATCCAGTGGTGCAGGTAGTTGCAACGACTGGTGAGAGAGAGTTGCGATTTACTGTCGATAGCCCAGTTAGTTGAGTTTCACTTTAATAGCCTGTCCACCTTGCATTGCTTCATCCGTCGGTCTAGTCGTTAGGTTCCCATGTTGGTCACCTCTTCTGCCTATTCTGCCGTTGGAGCTCTGTAACTATGTTTTCCTGATGCAGGGTCCACCTACCAAAGTTTATCCGCAAGGCAGCTAGGCAGTGATTGGTAGGCGCCAGGGCCTGTCCACATGGCAGTGGGCCTATGCGCCGTCCCTCCGGGGCCCACTGCTGTTCCGAGATACCCTGCTGGTCTAGTCTGGGGCCACGGGAGGCACAGCAGGAGATTTGATGGTGAAGAGGCTGTGTACTGACACGGGGAGAATTATGCAAGGCTGCTTCTCTGTTCAACACGAGGGCCAGCCAGGAGCGGTAGCTGAAAGTGAGAGGAAGTAAGCAGTGCCTTTACCTTAACAGAAACACATACACACACACACACACACACACCTGTTAGCATTGGAGCTCTCCCTCTTTACGCATGTTTACCTGTACATATCATCAATTGCTCCTCAGCCAGGTGAAGGACGCACCTGTAGACTCTCTGGGGGAGGAGGAGGGGGGGGGGGTCATTATGTGGGTCACTCTGTGGGTCGCTATGGGTAAATTTCATCTTAATATATTGTAAACTTCTGGAAAGTCACACACACACACACACACACACACACACACACACACACACACACACACACTAATTCCTGTCATATTATTTTTTGTTGTAATCGAAAAATTTGCCAGATATATTGTTCGGTTTGGTTTATCTGTCTGTCTGTCTGTCTCTGTCTATCAATTCTCAAGGTGGCGTCCATAATTTTAGTCCTACCATGACCAGAAATTTATATCATATCGACCTCAGCACGGCACAGGTTCGGTCAGGGTCTGTTACACTACGTTACGAAGATTGTTAACTGTTAAACCAAATATTTTTTTTCCAGATGTTGAAAGGTTTGTTTACCCAGATTTCACGACATTGTTTATCATCATTATTTTCAGTAGTAGTATTATATTTCTTTATATTGCGCACACACACACACACACACACACACACACACACACACACACACACACACACGCCCGTACGCCTGGTAGCGACGATTGTCCGCCGGTGGTCATGATAAGTCACGTCCGCTTTGTTGACACGTCTACCCCGGCCCTCACGTGTGGGGGAGGGGGGAGCGGTGATGAAGGGGAGGTAGAGGGGATGAGAGAGAGGGAGAGGAAATAATTTTAGAGGGATATATATGTATTTATTAACTAGAACCTCGCAATAGTGTGTGTGTGTGTGTGTGTGTGTGTGTGTGTGTGTGTGTGTGTGTGTGTGTGTGTGTGTGTGTGTGTGTGTGTGTGTGTGTGTGGTTTGGTTTGGCTAGATTAGGTAAAAAAAATAAAAATAATAATAATAAAATAAATAAATGAATATCTGTTAGGATCTGTCAATGGTTCTGAATATCCTTTCTCTAGTAACAATAATGACAGACGTGTACATCCAACCCTCCAGTGCCACCTCCAACACCTTCTGTGATGTAACAACTCTCACAGCGTGATGTGTACCTTAAGCGTCAGCCCAGAGCAGTGTTGACTGTCTCTGACCACATGACGACCAGATACCCGACGACATGACGACCAGGGACCTGACGAAATGACGACCAGTGATCTGTCGATATGACGACCAGGGACGTGACAGCATTACCACCAAGGATGTGACGACGTGACGACCAGTGATCTGTCGATATGACGACCAGGTACCTGACACATGACAACGATGGACCTGACGACATTTTTTTTTTACGGGGATTAGCCCACCCGGGCACAGGTCACTAACCCACATCGGGGCCTGGGGGGCGAAAATGTAATAATTGTTCGCAGTAAATAAAATTTATAATAAAAAGTAAAATAAAGTAATAATGATAACAATATAAAATAATAACACTGTAATAATAATAATAATAATAATATTAATAATAATAATAATAATAATAATAATAATAATAATAATAATAATAATAATAATAAAGAACTATAGATATAAACAAAAAATCAATAGAGAGAAACGCTATACTGTTTGTATGTTGTGTTGTCAATAGTGAGAACCAATTGAGACCCTGCAGTTGTGTGTACATGAGGCAGAAAGACAGATCAGCAACCTGGGACTTGGTCACAATTTTCGTGATGCCATGACGACAATGTACTGTGGTGTGTTGTGTTCCCTGTACTGTGGTGTGTTGTGTTCCCTGTACTGTGGTGTGTTGTGTTCCCTGTACTGTGGAGTGTTGTGTTCCCTGTACTGTGGTGTGTTGTGTTCCCTGTACTGTGGTGTGTTGTGTTCCTTGTACTGTGGTGTGTTGTGTTCCCTGTACTGTGGTGTGTTGTGTTCCCTGTACTGTGGAGTGTTGTGTTCCCTGTACTGTGGTGTGTTGTGTTCCCTGTACTGTGGAGTGTTGTGTTCCCTGTACTGTGGTGTGTTGTGTTCCCTGTACTGTGGTGTGTTGTGTTCCCTGTACTGTGGTGTGTTGTGTTCCCTGTACTGTGGTGTGTTGTGTTCCCTGTACTGTGGTGTGTTGTGTTCCCTGTACTGTGGTGTGTTGTGTTCCCTGTACTGTGGTGTGTTGTGTTCCCTGTACTGTGGTGTGTTGTGTTCCTTGTACTGTGGTGTGTTGTGTTCCTTGTACTGTGGTGTGTTGTGTTCCTTGTACTGTGGTGTGTTGTGTTCCTTGTACTGTGGAGTGTTGTGTTCCTTGTACTGTGGTGTGTTGTGTTCCCTGTACTGTGGAGTGTTGTGTTCCCTGTACTGTGGTGTGTTGTGTTCCCTGTACTGTGGTGTGTTGTGTTCCCTGTACTGTGGTGTGTTGTGTTCCCTGTACTGTGGTGTGTTGTGTTCCCTGTACTGTGGTGTGTTGTGTTCCCTGTACTGTGGTGTGTTGTGTTCCCTGTACTGTGGTGGGTTGTGTTCCCTGTACTGTGGGGTGTTGTGTTCCCTGTACTGTGGTGTGTTGTGTTCCCTGTACTGTGGGGTGTTGTGTTCCATGTACTGTGGTGTGTTGTGTTCCCTGTACTGTGGAGTGTTGTGTTCCCTGTACTGTGGTGTGTTGTGTTCCCTGTACTGTGGTGTGTTGTGCTCCCTGTACTGTGGAGTGTTGTGTTCCCTGTACTGTGGCGTGTTGTGTTCCCTGTACTGTGGTGTGTTGTGTTCCCTGTACTGTGGTGTGTTGTGTTCCCTGTACTGTGGTGTGTTGTGTTCCCTGTACTGTGGAGTGTTGTGTTTCCTGTACTGTGGTGTGTTGTGTTCCCTGTCCTGTGGGGTGTTGTGCTCCCTGAAGTTGTACTCTCATACAGAGTTCACTAAAAAAAATATTCAAATTTGTCTTAAATTAATACGATTATTACTAACCTAACCTAACCTACTGTTATCTATCCCAACCTAACTTAACCTAACCTAACCTACTGTTATCTATCCCAGCCTAACTTAACCTAACCTAACCTACTGTTATCTATCCTAACCTAACCTAAAATTTCATAATGTAAATTTTTGCAATCCAAATGTGTTTATTGAAACTGGTTCCTTTGAACTAGATCAAGCACAGTAAACAACCTCATGTTTCACACTAAACTGATCCCTGGTAAAATTATGTAAGTTTTATGACAACAAGAAAACCATATGCTTTCGGCGTCTCGCTCCCCTCTCTACCGTGTGCAGGGGTTCCCTTGGTGCCACCAGCCCTGTACTTCTCACCATGTACAAGTCCTTTGTCCGTTCCTGTGTCGACTACGCCGCCCCCTGCCCTTGTCAACATTAGTCGGACTGCTGTCAACCGTCTCGAAGTTATCCAGAGGAAAGCTGCTCGTATCATCCTTGGGGCTCCTCAGTGGACACGCTCTACTTCTCTATATACCGAACTTGGTCTTTCCTCCTTACAGAAGACCCGACAGCCGCACTACCTCCTAAGATGTCCCCACACACAACGCTTCCGTGACGCCTGCTGGACCACCACTCCACGACCCCCTGACGGAGACACGATGATCCTCCCCATACTGGCCAAATATTATGTGAATAAGATGTGTTAAAGGAATATCCTTCCTTCCATAGGCTTTAGTAAGCCCCTTTATAATATTTATATATACTTGTCACACTTGCCAGATGCTTCTGGTGTTATTGTACAGGGGTACCTAGTGACAACATTAGGATTCCGCTTCCTCTATCAAGGAATAAATATTGAAATTGAATTGAATTGAACAAGAAAATTCTTAAAAATGCACTGCTTACTTTTCATCATAAAATTGGTCTATTTAATTTGCAATTAGGGATTTCTGATTTTATCGTATCAAACTCAGTTCTATATTGCCAACCCTCAAAGCATTTCCATTTAAGCGTGTGTATTTATGCTAATTTACTCATGCGCAATATTGAATATTAATTAATAAGTATCCTCTAATAAAAAATGCTGCTGCCTTTTAAAGACAAATCTAAAATTGTGCGATTTAAACTGGTGCTATTGGACATAGCAGGTTTTCTTCTGGCTTACTCTTGTACTAAAACTGGACAGAAAATGTGACAAGTGGTGAAGATGGTAATATCATGATATACTAGAAAATGCACAACGCTGAATTATTACCTAAGTTTGCCCCCCTTACTGAGGGCTATCTAATTTTGTTTAAAGAAAATGAAGAATATTTATGGGTAACCCCTCTGTTGTGATAAACTCCTGGAGGGAAAGGGGTAGACCTGTCTACCCATTTCCTTCCTTAATGATATCTAGGAATTTCTTATTTGAATCTTTCGGCGAAACTTACAAAAACCAACGTCATATGTTTTAGATGTTGTCATGTGGTGTCACTCTCTTAAAAAAACCATAACATTTACACGAAATATAGCAGTAATTACAAATTGCAATGATTATTCAACGGAACTGACGACAAAACTGGCGACTTTGCGTAAAAACTTAGCGATGCTCGTCAGCTGTTATCGTCAGTTTATTTTGTGATAGTTTTTCTTCATATTACAGTTGCTCCCGTGATCTTATTCCCGCCGAAGTATAATTTGGTAATATAATGTTTGAAAACTAGGTGTTTTTATTATTCTCTATTCCAAGCAACAGATATTTTGGTAAGTTTAGGGAGATTTTCGTGCATATTTTGAAGTAAGAATTTTCTAGAATGTATTCTAGAGCTTCCCAGACATGCAAGTGGTGCTAGGGTGTTCTAAGATCTGCGTAAAAGGTCAGTCAATCGTTTCTGAAAAGGAGCCTAGTGACTATTTTGGAATGTTGTGTACACTGGAGACTCGCGGGACAGGTAATTCAACGACACTTGTGAGATATCTACTGCTTCTGTATTATGCGACCCGGGACTCTCTGGTTTTAGGTGGACGATGGGAAGCGGCGAAAAGGGTTCGTAACATAACGTTCATTTATACATCCATCGAGACTGTTTACTTTTCATTTCCTTACACAAGATATATATATATATATATAGTGACAGTCGTATTTTGATTCCGTTTCATTCACTCTGAGCGGCCACGTCCGGGAGGTATGGGTTGGCCACAGGACAAGGGAGAATTTAGCCTCCGCGTCACATGGTGTCAGGTGTTGAAAGTAATTAAAATTATACTAGAAAGTTGTCGTTTCTTTTAATATACTTACAATAATCAAAACAATAAGCATAGCAAAAATAAAGAAAATCGCCGAAATTGAATCACCAAAAGTGACCCCTCCAGTCCGTGAGGTATACGTTTTCTCTAATTTGTAAAAGACAAAAGAAAACGAAGCGGTCTTGGGGTGGGAGGGGGGATTCTACACTCTTCATCCTCTCGGGGTAGAATTCGAACGGCGGCCTTTTTCAAAGAGATAGTTGTGGAAGCATCTGCCGTTTTTTATATCTGCATGTTGGGAGGTAGATTTGAACAGCGAGAGTTTCAGAGGTTGGGTGGTGTGGGGGATGGAGGGTATTCCACGCCCTTCCCAGTTGATGGGTCCTGATACCTTCCGTCGGCGCCTGACGGATGGTACCATTCTCCACCTCCTAGGATGGGCGGGGATGGGGGATGGGATTGTTATTTTTTTTGGGGGGGGGGGGTGGATGGGTATTCCACGCCCTTCCCAGTCTGTGGGTCATGATACCTTCCGTTGCCAACTACCGAATCCGTGTTATTGCACTGTGTATAAACGTGCCTTTCCTCTGCGCAGTTGGAGCAGTATTTTTTTTTCTTTTCTTTGTAACACGTGAAGCACGAAAGGAGGCTTGTGAACTTTTCCCTCTTTATTTGGTGTGGGGATATTGGCATGCTGCATGTTAGGAAGTCATTTTGGAGAACCCTGTCTGCCAGGTCCGTTTCTTCGAAGCAGATCTTTAAGCTTAAGTCCTTCATTTCTGTTCTCTATATCTGTCTTCAAGAATTCTGCTCTTCCTCACCTACTTGAGAATCAAGTTTCCATACTAAAACTGATCTCCTTGCTTTAAGCTCAGGGGGCACGACCACACTAAGTCTATTACTGGCAAAGATTTGTTTTGTCTTCGTGGTGAGCAGTTTGTCTGCATCGTTCTCATTGCGTCAAATGACTTTAATCCCTCATTCTGGTTAAACACCCTATTGAAGGATACACCTAGCTCAACATATGGTAGGGAAATCACACTTGATCTATCAACGGGTTTATTTTTGTCTTTTACTTTTATTCTTAGGTTAACTGCCATTCTTACACGCAGAAGGTTATTGGAGACCCTTCTGTGTTTTACCAAAGACAATCCCCGAACAGTGGAGTGACCTTAAGATCACAGTAGGTAGTTGGTAGTAGGCAGCTACCAAACAGGGAGGTACTACCGCCTGGGAAGATATTGGAAGCATAATGTGTTGTCTAATGGTAGACCCTGCTGCTATATGGCATCGCGAAAATTGTGACCAAGTCCCAGGTTGCTGATCTGCCTTTCTGCCTCATTTACACACAATTGCAGGGTCTCAACTGTCTCTCTTACTATTGACAACACCACAAATAAAACCGTACTCATTCTTGATCCGTTTTATTCATTCTATTTTATTCTCCTATGTCAGTTGATATTAACACTGCAGCGGGGCCTTCTCGGATGGGTCCCACTGGTCGGGAAGGTTGTGGACCCCAGGGCCGACCTGATCATCATCAAGCTACTGGGGCCTCAACTGACGCCACTACGGTTGCTGGAGGATCGGCTTTTTTCACGCTTCATTTCTCCAACATTCGCGGACTGAGATCCAATTTTTCTTCTGTGGAGCACCATCTATTAACCTCTTCCCCCGATCTCTTACTACTCTCCGAACTTCAACTGACCAAAGCAGCTTCACCCAAACCTTTTCAAGTCTCTAACTACAACCTTTATACCTACTTCCGTTCTAAGGGAGGTGTATGCGCCTACTGCAATACACGTACACCTGTAGCCCGACTCACGGATCTTGAATCTCCCCCTTATAATGTCATCTGGCTCAAAATATCTCTACCTACTGTGACTATTTTTCTTTGTTTCCTGTACTGTTCTCCCAACTCTACCAACTATTTCGAACTCTTTGACTATCTCACTTCTTGCCATAAGTCGTTGCTATCCACACACCCCAACACCGAGATCCTCTACCTAGGGGATTTTAATGTACATCACAGAGAGTGGCTTGGCTCTGCAAGGGATGACCCAGGTGGAGCTGAGGCACTCTCTTTTTCTTTACTTAATGATTTGGAACAAATAATCAAACACCCTACACGCGTTCCTGATCGACACGATCAACTTGCTAACATTCTTGATTTTTGTTTTACCTCTAACCCCTCACACTATTCATACTCAATTTTTGCCCCCTTAGGGTCTTCTGATCACAACCTTATTTCTATTAAATCAAACTGGGCACGACCACCTCCCCCACCCCGCTCTAAAGGTCAACTATGGCACTATTGGAGGGCAAGCTGGCAATCCTTGCGAGAATTCTTCACCGACTTTCCTTGGGATGAATGTTGCTTTTCCACTCGGGATGCCTCAGTATGTGCTGACAGCATTGCTGGGGTTATACAGGGCGGTATGAGTGCATTTATCCCATCTTCTACCAAAACTTTCACATTACAATCATGGTTTGATCGCTCCTGCTCTCTTGCTTGCAGGGTGAGAGATAGGGCATATCGAGCTATGAAACTATCTCCTTCTCCTATTACCCACACCTCTTTCATCACTTCTAGGAATCGTTGTAAGGCTATTCTTCGTAGGGCCAAGCGGAATTTTATTAAAAGAAAGACCGCTGTCCTGACTAATTCTTCCTCTAGTAAATCCTTTTGGTCCTCAACTAAAAACATCTGTAACAACTTCTGCACTCCTTCTTTTCCTACCCTCTTCCGTCCCAATAACTCTATAGCCAACTCTCCCCCTGACAAAGCCAATCTCTTTGGCACCTTATTCTCCTCTAATTCCATCTTAGACGATTCCCACTCTATCCCTCCTATCCCTGCACCTCCTACTGAACCTATGCACTTTCCTATAATCTCCACTCACAGGGTTGCCGGTGTGTTATCCAGGTTGGATGTGAGTAAGGCGCGTGGACCGGACGGAATACCCCCTCGTGTTCTGAGGGAGTGTGCTGAAGCCCTGGCCCCTGTGCTTGCTCGCCTCTTTCGCCTTTGCCTCAAAACCCAAACTTTTCCTTCTTCTTGGAAGCATGCCTTGGTTCAGCCCATCCCGAAGAAGGGTGACCATTCTAACCCCTCTAACTATCGCCCCATTGCCCTAACTTCATGCCTCTCCAAGATTTTCGAAACTATCTTGAACTCCCATTTTCTCCGTCACCTTGAACGCCTTTCTCTTTTGTCGGATCACCAGTATGGCTTTCGCCGTGCGAGATCTACTGGTGATCTGCTCTCCTATTGCACCCATCTTTGGTCATCCTTTCTTAGGGATTATGGGGAAACTTTTGTCGTGGCCCTCGACATCTCCAAAGCACAAGTCTTTGCTATCTAAACTTCCTTCTTTTGGTTTCTCTCCCCCACTTTGTTCTCTCATCTCTAGCTTCCTTGAGAACCGATCCATGGCAGTTGTTGTCAATGGATCGATTTCTCGCTCTTTTTCTACCAATAGTGGCGTCCCACAGGGTTCTGTTCTTTCACCAACTCTCTTCCTTCTTTTTATCAATGATTTACTTCACACTACAACTAATTCTATCCATTCTTACGCCAATGAGTCCACTCTTCACTCTTCCTCACATTTTCCCCTTCCTCCTAACTTCAAACTAGATCTGTTTCTAGAACTGATATCATTACTTCTATCAACGCTGATCTGTGCAGCATCTCTGAATGGGGAGATACAAACTTGGTCAAGTTCAATAGAAACAAAACTCAATATTTACCAATTACACTTTGTAAAGTAGACGATCTCCCACCAATTACATTTCAGGACACTATCATCCTCCCAAATTCTGAAATAAATATGTTAGGCCTCACCATTTCCTCCAATATGTCCTGGAAATCACACATCCTTAGTATAACTAAAGCTGCCCCCCGAAAGTTGGGAATGCTGTACAAATGCAGCAGCTACTTCACTCCTGAGCAGTTGCTCCAAGTATTTTAGGGATTCATTCGACCTAACTTGGAGTACTGCTCTCATGTCTGGGGTGGCTCTTCTTCTGTCCAACTGCTAGATAGGGTGGAATCAAAGGCATTTCGTCTTATTAACTCTCCTCCTTTAGTCGACAATCTCTCTTCCCTTTCTCCTCGCCTCAATGTTGCTTCACTCTCTCTCTTTTACAGGTACTTTAACGGGCAATGTTCAGTGGATTTGGCATCCTGTGTACCGCCGGCAAGGCCGTGGGTTCGTAACACACGTCTTGCCCGCGGTGCCCACTGTTTCTCTGTGGATGTCGGTCACACTAGAATAACCCGTTATAGTACCTCCTTCTTTCCTCACACAGCCAAACTGTGGAATGCTCTGCCTTCTTCTGTGTTTCCATGCTCTTACAATCTGTCTCACTTTAAAAAGCTGTTTTTCCGGTATCTTCGTGGTGTAGATTAATACAATATAACCTTTTTTTCTATATTTACAATTTCTTCCGTTCTTTTTTTTCGCCCCCCCCCCCCTCTCCATGCTCCGTTGTGGGTCATTTGACCTGTGCCCGGGTGGGCTAATTCCCGTAAAAAAAAAAAAAAAAAAACTATGGGCTCGGCCTGTTTCTCCCCTATCCCCGATGGCCACACACAATCCCACACAGGTGTGAGGTGTGCGCCACTGGAGGGGCTCCGGCACGAATGCTTAAACAAAATATAAATAAACTATAAATGTTGCAGGTGCCTCGGCCAGGGTAAGAAATAATAAATGTAAGGGTGGAGAATAAGCCATCCAGCCACGTGAGTCAGGCCAAGAAACAACTGCCCTCCAGCAGGAGTGTGGGTCACCCACGCTACATGTATATCAGTCAACGTTGAAAAGAGTAGCTTTCATCATTCTTTCAATGTTTGGATCAACATACTGCTGTGATCAGACATTCAGTGTGCTTACCTTTGTATTTGGAACTGAAGCCCTGATTTTCCTATAGAAAAACAAACTTTATTTTACATGAACAAAACACATGTAGGACTTTTCTCTGTCATTTATAATAATATTCCACAATTTTTGGGGTTTATTATACTGTATACTGTAGGATATCATAATACTACTTTATAAAGCAATTCCCCCTGTATGCTCGTATTTCGGATGCAAATCGGTTATTAAACCGTCATTTTGTAGTGCTCGACGACAGTTTCATATTTCCATATTTTGTGTTGCTAAGAGTTATTTTTCCCTAATTTCTTTACAGAATATTTAACTAGGCTAGTGACTAGTGCTATTATTTTTAAGCAGAATTTGGCATAAGCTGAAAATGAAAGCTATGTTTAGTCTTAAATATCGCTGTCGTTTATAACTATTATCTGATATTAAAATATAATCCTGAATTTCTAATTTGACATTCAGTTCTGTGGAACACAGAGCTGACTTATGTTGGCTTAATACACCTGCGGCCGATCGCTAATTTGTTGCACCATTAAGTGGCCGACTAGTGTATGAAGGTTGCGGACCTGTGTTAGATGAATACAATAATAAATAATTTTCTGTTATAAATACATAATTTTGCATGAGAACATTCCAGTGTGGAACAGCAGTCTATATACTGATGAATCAATAAGAAATACATGGTTAATTTTTTTTAATGGGATTAAAATCATATTCTTTGAATTGTTTATTCCATTTAACTTAAAATATTGATACATTGTAATGTTTATTAGACAATAAATAGATTCTTTAACGACATTAATGTGGGTACAGGAACAATGTTGATATTTTAACCAAGATTTTAAGCTGATATGTCAAAGAAGGTTTAATAATTTTATGCCGCGGCCATATGAAATCCAAAATGGCCCCAACAGATAGATATATTTTACTACGGCATTTCCAAGACTAGCCACACATATCACGAAAATTGTATGTTATTTGATTTCAGAACAGGAATGTGACATTTAAATACACTACAGTATATGACAGAAAGGTGTATATTTCTTAACTTTGTATCCCATGACCTCACTTGACCTTTGTAAGCCCTTAATCCCCAAAGCGAGAGTAACAACGTGTCTGAAAAATATTCCTAAGACATATATGGAGTATTTTATAGCTGTTGCCACATTCTGCTCTGAATGTTTAGCAGCACTTCTTTGCGGGCAGAATAGTGGACTAGTAGGTGAGTGTAGAAGAGAATCGTGGGCCCTTGTCCTCAATTACTAAATAACAGCAAGCCATTGTATGAACAGGGAGAAGCGACAGACTGCTGCAGGGCAACAACCTCCAATGTTTGTGCCCCAGCTCTGGTATATTCCACTGTTTCGGCAATATCATAGCACCCACATCTTGAGCACTACAGTATATAATTATACAGTACATGTCCACTGAACTACAACACACAGTGGAAAGAATATCTGCTTAAATAGCGATGAAGTTCAAGTCGTCACAATTATTTTTCTGTGATGTTTTAGTGATGGTTATTAATTGTAAATTTACTCATAATGTACAAGACTCTTAGTACGATCAAGCTAATATGGCACTTTGGTAAGATATTACCCATCGTTGCAGTGAATGTAAGAAGACCTCCATAGGGCCACGCATTGCTTTAGACCTGTATCAATAATTTCCACTTTATGTATCGGTCTCACTTACATTTTGCAGTCGCCATTACTCTCATTTCTGAGAAATTTCCACCCGCAAAGATTTAAATTATTAATATGACATAACACGAAATGAAATTATCTAAAGCATCCTTTCACCAGCCTACGTGAGAAATTTATGCCTATCTCCACAATCACATTCGGGAGCGCAAGAGAATTTGGGTGAATGTTATTTACCAAGACCGGCTATATTGACTGTGGGAGGACCATCGTCGCGGGCTCTGGCAGCTGGTGGTAGAACTTCGGCTGTGGCTGAGGGACTCCATACACATGTTTTTATTTAAGAGGGACTTGGTAGAGACCACCAGCTACCGTATTAAATAGTTTACAACAGCTCCTCTCAGGTTGGAGGATATGAAGTGTAGAGGCAAATGATTCATAACAACAACATACTGAGAAATCCTAGAACACGAGAAATGTTGATTTATCTGTGATGGCTATCCAAAGTCACGGATAGAAAGAGGGAAAAGTAGAGAGAGATGCATCTACTTTTTTATGTTTTATTTTAAAGGTGATGGCGGCGCTACCAGTCTGCTTGGTGGGCACGTTGCTGGTGTTCACCTGGGCTTTGCCTGCTGTTGTGTTGCCGGAGTTGTCTCTGTCTAACTCAACCCTCGTCCTCACCTCTCAAGAAGCCAGCTGGTTCGGTAAGCAAGGATTACCAATGATGCATTAACAAATACATTATATACTGAGCTACTTTTTGGCCAATAGATTACAAAGTCAGTTAGCTATGACCAGGCAATTGATTTTCGGTAATAAGTGAACTTTCTTTGGTTATTTGTATTTAAAAGTATTTTCTGGATTTTAACTGAATGAAAATAGAGAGATATTGTATATATAAGACTAAGTCATTGATGCGAGGCCATTTTGAAGGGAAATTTGCCAGTAGTTAGTAAGAAGAAGAAAACAAGCGAGTGATCTATAGTGTTTAATATTAAATCTTGAGGGCGATTTGTAGATTTCACTGTGGTGAATGATGGATTGAGTGGTGATAATATGCCTCTGGATTTTGAGATGTAATTGGTGTATGTAAGTTGTTGTTTATTTTGTAGAGGTGTTGCTCCTTGGATAAAGAAGTATTCAGCCTTCTTTATTTCTTGATTCATCCTTCCAGTTATTTTTTTTTTTTTACAAATTAATTTACGTTCACTTTATATTCTATTGTGGGTTTTTTTAGGGGTAGAAGAAACTAAAGGCATCTGGCAGTGTGATCGAGCATTATGGTGGACAGATGTGAATTAAAGAGACAGAATGAATGGTATGTAGAAAGCGAAGTAGTGAATAATATGTATAACAATGTGAGAGAGAGAGATGATAACAGCAAGAAAGAGGGGGTTAAAAAGAGCATGGGGACATACTACTCACCACCTCCTTTCTCCTGCAGCATCAATGCCCTTCTTCGTGAGTATCTCAGGGTGTTTACTGGGAGGACCCCTCAGTGACAGAGTAGGTCCCAGGAGGTTGATGCTGGTTCTAACGCCTCTGTTAGCTGGATCTACCGCTCTCATGGGTGTAAGCAACTGGTCAGGTCTACGTCAGGTAGTGGGGGTATCTCAAGTTCTCCTGCTGCTTGTTACTAGAGTCATACAGGTAAATTGTCTTTGATTATTCAATGATCTTTTTATTCACTGAAAGAACACTCGTTTTTTTATTAATATCCATTTCAGGAGTTATATGAGTTCACAATTCTGTTCTTAAGTATACATACGGCATTAAAGGCAAATGTCTTGAATAAAGACAAAAGCTTAGCTGCTTTGGTAAGTATTAATTTTTTAAAGTAATATGGAGGCTTACCTCCTTCTCCATCATATCCCACGAATTCACTTTTCTCCTAACAGTACATAAGAACATAAGAACATAAGAATGGAGGAAACTGCAGCGGGCCTATTGGCCCATACTGGGCAGTCCCGTTTACACCCAACCCCTATTGCTCATATGAGCATCCAACCTATGTTTGAAGCAATTCAGCGTATTCGAGTTAATGATGATATTTGGTAACTTGTTCCATTCATCCACTACTCTGTTTCCAAACCAGTGTTTACCTATTTCACGCCTAAATCTAAATTTGTCCAATTTAAAACCATTGTTACGAGTTCGCTCCTGGTTGGATAATTTGAGTACCTTTGTAATGTCCCCTTTGTTTAGCCCTGCCTTCCACTTATGCACCTCTATCAGGTCGCCCCTCGCTCTACGTCTCTCAAGGGAGTGCAAATTAAGATGCTTTAACCTGTCTCTATACTCAAGGTTTCTAATACCCGGGATTAGTCTTGTCATTCTCCTCTGAATTCTTTCCAAGGATTCTATATCCATTCTGTAATACGGTGACCAGAACTGGACTGCGTAATCCAGGTGTGGTCTCACAAGAGCAAGATACAGTTTTAGGATGACCTCGCTAGTCTTGTAACTAACACTCCTTTGTATGAACCCAAGTACTTTATTAGCCTTGTTACGAGCAAAAACACATTGTTTACTTGGCTTAAGGTTCCTACTTATCATTACTCCTAAATCTCTCTCGCAGTCGGATTTCTCTATGGCATCGTTGTTCATCTGGTATCTGGTTTCCCTGTTTACATTTCCTATACTGAGTACTTTACATTTGTCGATGTTGAATTTCATCTGCCATTTTTCAGACCATTCGAAAAATTTGTTTAGATCCTCCTGTAGTTTTGCCGAGTCCTCCTCAGATTTGATAACACGTCCTATTTTAGTATCATCAGCAAATTTACTTATGTTGCTGTCTATGCCGATATCTATGTCGTTTATGTATATAATAAACAATAATGGTCCAAGTACTGAGCCTTGGGGAACTCCACTTGTGACGTTGCTCCAATGGGACTTAGTGCCGTTAATGCTCACTCGCTGTTTCCTGTCCTGTAACCACACCCTAATCCATTTAAGGATGTCACCTTTGATGCCATGAGCTTCTACCTTTCTAATTAGTCTTTCGTGGGGTACTCTGTCGAAGGCTTTGCTAAAGTCGAGATATACCACATCATAATTGTGCCCCTCGTCCACTGATTCGAAAACTGATGAAAAGAATGTTAATAGATTAGTTAGGCAAGAACGTCCGCTTGTGAAGCCATGCTGGGAATCATTGATCAATCGGTGCTTCTCCAGGTGATTTCGAATAGAGTTTGAAATGATTGCTTCCAGTAATTTGCCTACTATTGATGTTAGACTGATTGGGCGGTAGTTAGAGGATAGTGATCTATCCCTCTTCTTGAAGATCGGTATTACATTCGCTATCCTCCAGGATTCTGGTACTACACCTGTTTTTAAGGACATGTTAAACAACTTTGCTAAGGGCATGCTAAGCTCTTCCTTACATTCCTTTAATACTCTGGCAAATATCTCATCGGGACCAGGTGACTTATTAGGCTTTAGTTTGTCTAATTGCTTACTAACATCGTTACTAGTCACTACTATCTCACTTAATTTGTTTTCTTCACTATCTCTGAATAGAGTCGGTGCCTCGGGTATCATGTTTAAATTTTCGGTGGTGAAAACTGTTGAAAAATATTTATTCAAATTATTGCTCATTTCTCCGTCGTTATCAGTGAGCTCGCTGGAGTCTGACCGTATTGGTCCAATCTTTTCTCGTGTTTTAGTTTGATACATTTGGTAGAATCCTTTGGGGTTTGTCTTTGCCTCCCTTGCTATCCTTACCTCATTATTCCTCTTTGCTTTCCTTATCTCGGTTTTAACCCTACTCGCCAATACCCTATAATAGTCCCGGAGGTGAATTTCGCCACGATTTATCCTTCTACCTATAGCCTTCCTTTGACCAATGATGTTCTTTAAATAATTATTTATCCATTTAGGGTCATTGTTGTTTGATCTGAGTTTTTTGTATGGTATGTTCTGCCTTTGTGCATTAAGTAACTCACTATTTAAATTGTCGTGGAACTCGGCAATCTCAGATCTCGTTATCAGGTCCGTGTCATCTGTCAGGTTCACGGCCAAGCGCGACACCCCCTCTCTCAGCTGCCTCTTTAAACTGTCAAAGTTTGCCCTTCTGAAATCTGGTACTTTAGTGGAATTTTCCTTACGTCTGCCCTGAAAATCTAACTGGAATCGAATTTCTTTGTGATCGCTGTTTGCAAGTTCGTTCCCTACCTCGACATTGCTAATGAGGTTTTCTCTGTTTGACAAAACTAAATCCAATATATTATTACCCCGTGTTGGTTCGGATATATGTTGACTTAGGAAACAGTCCTGGATCGTCTCGAGAAAATCCTCTGATTCTGAGTTACCCGTAAGGTCGGTCCAATCTATTTGGCCAAGGTTAAAGTCGCCTACTATACAGACTTTGTTGTGTATGGAAGCCCAGATAAGTCGTTCATTGACGCTATCAAGATTGGGGGGTCTATATATTACTCCTGTGATTAATTTTTCCCGACCGTCGCTTAATTCTATCCAAATTGTTTCTGTATTCCTCTCAGTTTTTATTTCCTTATTTATTTCACACTTCAGATTATCCCTAACATAGATTGCTACTCCGCCTCCTTTCCTGGTCTGCCTATCGGTATGGAACAGTTTGTAACCCGCAATTTGGTATTCGACTGGTAATTCACGTGTGTCTAGGTTGATCCATGTTTCAGTGAATGCAATTATATCGATTTCTTCGGTACATACCAAGGCCCTAATATCATCCATTTTGTTTCTCATACTTCTACTGTTCGCGCAGTATACATTTAAGTTAGTCGTGTTCTGAGTCCTCCCCTTAACGCGTTTAGTTTTAAACTCCCTGTCTAATTTAGTTATGTCATCATTCCTAACACTATTTCCCTGTAATCTTTCGCCTTGTTTACCCGCTCCCACTGCAGTCTCCTCCACCCCCGTGCCCCTATGTTCTCTTAGCAGTTTAAAGACTTCGATATCTTTTGAACTGCCCCCTCTAGAGCCCCAGCCAGGGTTGCTACTCCATCCCTAGACAGGTGCACCCCATCCCTAGCATAAAGGTCCCTTCTGCCATAGAAGTTGTCCCAGTTGTCAATGAATGGGACTGATATTGACTTGCAATATCTGTCAAGACGGTCGTTAACACCAACTGCCCTTGACAACCATTCACTGCCAACTCTCCTTCTAGGCAGGACACAGCATATGATAGGGATCCCTCCCTTAGTCCTAATACGATCTATGGCTGCCTTGAACTTATCAAGAAGCTGCTCGCTCCTACACCGGCCAATATCATTGCCTCCTGCACTGAGGCAGATAATGGGTTTGTTCCCATTACCAGACAAGATATTGTCCATCCTGTCAATTATATCCCCCACCCCAGCTCCTGGCAAACACACCCTCATCCTATTTTTGTTTTTACCACAAAAGGCCCTGTCCATGTACCTTACCTGTGAGTCACCAACAATTAAAGTCTTTATATCTTCCTTGTCATCCCTGCCCCTGACTGTACTAACGTCCAATTCGTCTATCAAGGGACTGAACGGGTTGGTACACTTAGCTGTTGTTGTCGTTGTTGTCGTATCCTTGGTGTGCTTCTTTACCACCAGCTTTGTCTTCACACTACTCACAATTTTCCACTCGCTTGATTTTTCGTCAGCCACTGGCTTTACTCGTCCAGCCTCTCCTTTTAACATCGCCAGCTCTTCCCTTAATTTCAAGTTCTCCAACGTGGCCCTCTCAATTTCTAACTTGGCCTTCGCCAATTCTTCAGTGGACCACTCCAGTTTGGTCAACAAACTCTCATACCCAAGACCGCACCTAGCTCTGGCCATATCTGATAATTATCCCTCCGGAGCTAACCCTGCCGTGACCTTTCCCCTAGTGAGGTCAGGACACAACTGTGAGGTCAGAACGTACTCTCAGGTTTGTGAGTCTCTCATGAGCGTATAAGTGTACTTGTTCTCTCTCTGCGTATAATCAAATCAAAGAAAAGGAACGTAATTTTGAATGTGGATCCCCTCATGCAGGTGCACTCAAAAGTCGTCTGACGTCACAATTTCAGCTGATAGTCGACAAAGTACAGCAGCAGCCAAGTCACTGATTCATCAAAAATTCATAATTATACCAATGATTCTTCAATTTATTATTAAATTATATTGCAATACAAAATTATAAATAAATACAAGGGAGATTTTTGGGGGGTTTTCTCTTTTTCTTTCAGCAAAACTTGGTTACCATTTGAGGTGGATGGCTTTTTAAGTTTCGTCATCAGGAATGGAAGACAACAAAAAAGGTTGACTAGCACTGAGGTAGATAATTACCCTCATTATGACTTACCGTCCCAGGGACTTTCTCCACAGAATCACATCTAAGTTGCCTCTTTATTACACTGTGATAATGATCAAGGAGCTCGCACCTTTAACGAAATTTACATAACAGAGTTTGGATTTGTCTCTTAGCGGCTCTACCCAGTATTGACCATCTTCATATTTCAATGTCTTTAAATAATGCTCATTGGTGATGGCATCTTTGGGAGTTGGCTGATCAGGGATCATTCCTATGATGTCTAAATCTCAAATCTTGTGGATCGGTTCACGAATATCCTCCAACCATGAGAGCCTGTGGTGTTACAAATACCGGTGAACATTTCAACGCCCAATTTATTGACAACTCTTAAAAAATCGTCCACAATAATCAGATCCAATGATGAGGCCAACTAAAGTAACGTTAATGTTCGACCAATTTTACTCCCTTGATAAATAAAAATATAAAATATACAGTCAATTTCAAGCCTTTGTTAACTATCTTTGTCCATTTGGTATAATAATGATAATGATGATGATCTACACTTAAATCTTTCCAGCTGCACCAGAGGTCTAACCAAGTCAAATATTTGGGAGTCCTTATTGGCTAGAAATCCCGTTGTAGCCAAATTTACCTTTACCCACTGTCGGCAACTTCAATGTGCATATCAAACTTAGGTTTCAGTCTTAGGGACAGCTTTCATTTGGTTAATTTGATCTCAACAGTGGGTAGAGCAGTGGGGAGGCTTTGTCAAAGACATACCCATATTAGTAATATGAAGAGGATTTCCCTTCGATTCGCGAAAACAGAGCTGAATAATGCTTGTCCACATTACATTTATAACATAGGGACAGTATAACAGAGGATTCAGACATTTTATGGGTTAAATCAAGACAAATACGACATTTTCCTCATTCTTGAACCTTAGAATTGGAAGTCTAGTCGATATATGAGAATAATTCCTACAATATATAGTACTGCGGGCTTCACTACAAACTTTAGGGCTTTATTATTATTGGCTCTCAAAGAAGACTTAGGTTTATTACCGGCATCATGGATAGTTTGAAAATATTTAGTTTAAAGACTAGATTTTGAAAGACTGGGTTTTGTTATTTTAGAATCAAGTAGTTCACTGCCACGGAGGGAGGTAGGAAGGAACTGGTTCACAAATAGGGTGGTGGACGAGTGGAACAAGCTTACCAACTTTGTAGTAAGTGCTGGAACGCTGGAGAGTTTTAAAAGGAGGCAAGATAGATTCATGGATGATAGAGAGTGGTAGTAACTCTCGACAGGAGCTGCCATGCACAGGCCAACCCGCTAATTGCAGACTCCTTATTTTCTTATGTTCTTATGTTTTAACGGAAGCGGCATATGTGCCAGGTTTAGGAGGGAGATAGGAAGAAACTGGTTCACAAATAAGGTGGTGGACGAGTGGAACAAGCTTAGCAAGTTTGTAGTAAGTGCGGGAACTCTGGAAAGTTTCAAAAGGAGGCAAGATAGATTCATGGATGATAGAGAGTGGTAGTAACTCTCGACAGGAGCTGCCATGCACAGGCCAACCGGCCTATTGCAGACTCCTTATTTTCTTATGTTCTTATATTCTTATCTATGTTCTTCCGCTGTACCTCCCCCCCCCCCCCTCTTATTTAAGCTCCTTTCTTCCACATTGACCTTTGATACTTAACTTTTAACTTTCAATTCACCTAATTCACGCTTACCTTTAGGACACACCAATTTTCCTTCATAGTAGATTAAATGTTTACAAAACTGCAGAAGCTCCTCTTCTGTCTCTTTGTAAGTTAAGTAATTCTTATTGTATCTATGATACAACTCGTCATTCACCCTTTGAGGAAGCTTCTTTTGAATTATGTGATTTATCAACCTTGAAGCAGATGTTAAGACCTGCATGGAATTCAATACTTTTAAAGTGCAACTCAGGGTGGTACGAAACAGTTGTAAATCTCTTGGATTATAATTGGGAGATCCAATAACTTGTGTACTAGATTCTTTAATATTACGTCTGTATCTTTGTAATTGTCCTTCAAAATTTATAGTTTTTATAGTTTTTGTTTTCAATCATTAATTCATATACGAGTTGATAGGATGTTCCCTTCAACTGTCCTAACTAATAGGTTAATTTATTAACCATTGAAATATCGGTTCTATCATGGACTAAAATTAGTAATTTATCCCAGAAGAACGTCCAGTTATCTTCCCCATTGAATTCGGGTAAAGATAGAACAGGCAACTGAAGTTTTGGTGTGGTGCGATCAGTTGATATATCGTGGTATGTAACAGTGTTTGGGCTCCCTGCCAGCTCACTCCCGAACCTTTCAAGATCTGTTAAATATATCTTGATTTTTTCATGCTTGATTTCCTCAATTTTAATGTCTTCGTTTTTAGCCAGAAAACTAGTTGTTTCGTACTGACCTTCCTCATTTGTTCCCTTCAACTGTTGTGTCATGTATTGCAATGTTGCTCAGGAGGGCCAAATGACACACAGAACTATTAAAATGCTTATGGGTTCAGTTGAAATTCGATAAAACTCTCATTAATTAAGGTAATTTACTGTGAATTATAATGTTAGTGTGGCACTTTGCTTGACAAATGAACAATTAATTTAAACTAAACTCGTGTACAGTACAGTACATCATACTCTGGACATCGAACATTCAAAGATCGCGGTTCATCTCTTCAAACAAAACTACAGTCACAAAACTCTAATCCTTAAACTCTCAACACATATATATATATAACACAATTACACAGACAGGCAAAGACGTAGAGTGAGGGGCGATAAGATCGACGTGTATAAATGGAAGTCAGGGATAAACAAAGGTGATATTACAAATATACTGAAACTACCCAACCGGGAGGGAACTCGTACAAATGGTTATAAATAAGACAAATTTAGATTTAAGCTCTGCAGTTTGCTCAATTCTTATGTTCGTGTGTGTGTGAGTGTTAGGGTTGGTTCTTGTTAAATGTCTCCATCAATTATACAATATCAGGATCTATCGTGGACTTGATGTGTTTCACCAGTTGCCGCTGATATATTACAAAGACATAAATTGATAAATAAGTTTTATATACACTAACTCAAGATAAAGAAGGAATCGCCGTAAATAAAAAGCTCCGGCACTCTCGTCAGGCTCGACCGCTGTCACATAACGTATCTGATTGAGTTGTCTAATAACAGGAACACTTTGGTGAAAGATGAAATTATAACAAACTTGGAACATTTTTCTGGTTGTTCCGCCTCAACTCAAACTCTGCTTTGTAAAGAAATAACATGTTCTTGTTATTTAGCAGGCACAGACAGATAGAAATTGACAGAGACAAACAGAGACAGAAAGACAAACAGTCAGAGGCAGTCAGACAGACACAGACAGACAAAGGCAGACATTCAAACAGACAGACATAGACAAACAGAAAAACAGAGTGAGAAAGGCAGACAGACAGACACTGACAGACAAAAACAGAGCCTGACAGACAGACAGACAGATATGCAGAGATAGACGAACAGACAGACAGGCAGATAGAAAGAGGAAGACAGACAGAGCAGACAGACAAACAGTCATACATAGACAGAAAAAGTGAGAAGCATGGACAGACAGACAGACAGACAAAAGCAGATAGACTGACAGACAAAGAATAAGGGACAAAGACAGGTCAGACAGACTGACAGACAGACAGAATGACTGCGACATACACAGAGACAGTAATAGAGATAGACAAGAGAGACAGACAGACAAACAAGCAGGCAGAGACAGATAGAAAATGACAGATATTGACAGAGACAGACAGAGAAAGACAAACAAATAGACTCTGACTCTGTCACTCTGTTGTCTGTCTCGATCTGTCTATCTGTCTCAGCCTCTCTGTCCTTCTCACAATGTCGGTCTCTGTCTGCGTGTTCTGTCTGTGTAACTGGCTCTGTCTGTTTTCCGTCTTATCAATCTCTGACTTTCTTGTCTGTCTCTCTCTGTCTATCAGTTTAACTGTCTATGTCTGAATGTGTCTATCCGTATCTATCCGAAATTTGCCTATCTTTTGTCTGTATGTCTGTCTGCTCATTTTCTCTTTTTATCTGTTTTTGTCTGTCTGTCTGTCTAACTTTCTGTTTGCCCCTGTCTGTCTGTCTGTCGATCTGATTGTGTCTGTCGGTTTCTGTTTGGGTATCTCTGTCTGTCCCACCGACTAGGAAGGGCGTGGATTCCCCCCCCCATCTTCGCCCATCCTAGGAGGTGGTGCATTAGGGTGTGTCATAGGAGGGAAGATCAGCTAAAACTAATGGCCCATCACTTTTTCGGTAGATTTTAGCGTATATAAACAGAAAATAATTTCAGTTTCAATATTTTGCAACCTTTTGCTAGGTAAATTTTAGCGTGAAATTTATCGAAAATCTAACGTACAGCTGCATTAGTGCATTACAATTAAATAGTGAACATTGCTTTCTGACTTCATTCTTTAACAACCCAACTAACAATATTTTTTTCTGTTTCAGATTCTGATGCATTTATAAGTTGATAATATTTGCGATGGCTGCTTGTGTCAGGACGAGGAACCAAAAATCCAGCCATCTCAGTCGCTATCTTGGGTCTGGGAGAGAGCTCCTGAAGTCGGAGTTGCCTACATTGAGAGATGCTTTGAGATACGGTGTTTTAATCAGGCAAATCAGTGAAAAGAACCAAAGAACTTACACAAACAAAGACATTGCCAGTGATATGACCAAAGCTGTCTTGGCACAGCACACTCTGGCTAACGCTCAGTTCAAGCCTCCAGTCATAACAAGTCAGAAGAAGATTAGTGAGAGACTGCTAGCCAGTTGGGAAAAGGAAAGAGATATCTCTCTTGGGAGAGGAAAACTTGCAGTTAAGGACAGCTTTGCCAAGCAACTGGACCAGTTATTTGACATAATTACTTGCAAGTGCCCAATTGTTCTCTGTCCTGAGTTTGGATGCGATCGTGACTGTAAATCCGAGGCCCACATCTCCTGTATTTGCAAGCGTGAACTGAAGATTCCTGTGATCGAACTGGCATTTGTCAAAGCACAGAGAGAGAAGACTGGCAGTATAGGGGCTCTCATGATTTCTAACCAAGATATTCCGAAGTCCAAGAGACAGGAGGCTGCCACAGAGAGACAGAAGAGGAGAAGAGTTGCCGAGGAAAAGAGACTTGAGAAGGCCCAGGGTGAGGTAAAAAAGGCCGATGATTGGAGTCAAGCTGATTCAGAGTTTAATGACTTCCCCATGGCTGATCCGAGTGCTGACCAGGAGAATGGTGACTTTGTCCCTAACCCAGAAAATAATGATCCCAAACCTTCCAGGCATAAAATTCGAAATAGGAAAGATATCCCGAGCATAGCTCTGGCCAGCATGCGACACCACACTGGTCTCAGAGAAACTGCAGAGATAGCAACAGCTGCCTGGATTGACGGTGGTTTGATAACACCTGATGATGTTCACCTGGTGATAGATCATAACAAAGTAAGGAGAGCTCAGGAGAAACTTGTCAGTAACCTAGAAGAGGAGTTTGATAAGGGGATAAGAGAAAATGGAATCAATTGTTTGTTCTTTGATGGGAGAAGGGATGACACTAAAGTGTTCATGAAAGTTGGAGATTCTGACAAGTTGTTCCTTGCCATGGTGAAGGAGGAACACTACTCCTGCTGCAGTGAACCAGGAGGGAAGTATTTGTGGCATTTCACTCCAGAGAAAGATGACATCAGGAAACCAGCTGAGATAGTGGCAGATAACATTGTGAACTGGCTCAGAGAGAGGAACGTAGACCAGACCCTGCAGGCCATTGGAGGGGACAGCACCAACACGAACACAGGGTGGCAAGGGGGGGTCATACAGTGGATAGAGCGGAAGATTGGGAGGAAGCTGGTCTGGATTGTTTGTGACCTCCACACCAACGAGTTGCCACTCAGACATCTGATCCAGGAGCTGGATGGCAAGACTCTTTCAAACAACAGATGGTCTGGTCCTCTTGGCAAGATGCTGGACTCTGCCACTGAGTTAGAAATAAATCCGAGCTTTGAAAAAATCACAGTTGGCCTTCCACTCGTTGAGCTTGCACATACTGTCATTGACGACCTGAGTACTGACCAGTACTATGGTTACATGATTTGCAGTGCCATCAAAACTGGGGTCATGCCTGATAGACTTGCTTACCTGCAGATAGGTCCAGTCTCACATTCTAGGTGGCTCACAACGGCTCTCAGGTTCTGCAGAATTTAGGTCGCTCATCATAAACTGAAAGGGAACCAGCTTCACAACCTGAGACTTATTGTCCAATTCATCGTGAGTGTCTACTTGCCAAATTGGTTCAACACCAAGGTCAAGTCATCGTTCTCCGAAGGTCCGAGGCATGTTCTCTTCCAGCTTGAGCTCCTGAGGAGTCAGCCAAGGAAGGTTGTTCAGATTGTGGAGCAGACTGTGAGGAGATCTTCCTGGTATGCTCATCCCGAGGCAGTTCTGCAGACAATGCTCTGCAGTAAGGATGAGGAGAGAAGAGTGGCAGTCAAAAAGATCTTGGATATGAGACTTATGAGAGGATCTGGGCATGACGAATCAGTTGGTGACGATTCCTTCAGGGTCAGGAAGACTCCTGAAGTCAATCTAGGTGCCAAGACCCTCACTGATCTCATAGATCTGGATAACATCCAGGCTGGCAGTGAGCCCCCTCTTACCTGCAGCCTCACCAATGTTCAAGTCAGAGCTTTCCTGGACAACCCCATGCATGTCCCTGCCTGGCCCTCGCACACCCAGAGTATAGAGCGTTGTGTACAGCAAGTGAGCGAGGCCAGCAGTCACGTGTACAGCCAGGAGAGGAGGGAAGGCTACATCCGAGCTCAGGTGGTCAGCAGGGAGGTGATGAGTAGAAACAGAAGCAAGAAAGACATGTTCTCTATGGTGTGCAGCAACACCGGGTCGTAGTAGTACAACCGGTTTTTGTATTTGATGATTTTGTTTTCTAAAGGAATATTAAATTTAATAAATATGTCAAGATCATTCGTTTCACTATTCTGGATCATTTTCATCCTAATAAATTAACCTGATACATTTACTTTACTTTAAATAAGCTATTTAGTGGTGTTGGTAAAAGGGTGGGAATACTGAATTTTCATAAGATTTCAAGTTAAAATTTACCTAGCAAAAAATGAAAACTTTTCAAATCTGAAGATATCACATGATTCTGCACATAGAACTACATCATTAATACCATGGGCCGATTTTTCAAACTCCAAAAAAAAATTTCGCCTCCGTATGACACACCCTAGTGGTGCATGGTACCATCCACCAGTTGCCAACGGAAGGTATCACGACCCATCGACTGTCTGTTTGTCTGTCTTCTCAGTCTCTGTCTGGTTTCTGTCTGTTTGTCTGTCTCTGTCTGTGTGTCTGTCTCTGTCTGCTTTTCATTCTTGTCAATCTCTGACTTTCTTGTCTGTCTCTCTTTGTCTGTCAGTTTAACTGTCTACTGTATGTCTGTCCCTCTGTCTATCTGACTGTCTCTGTTTAGCTGACAGTCTTTGTCTGCCTGACTGTCTCTGCCTGTCTGACTGTCTCTGGTGTGAGTTAGGTGGGGGGTTGTTGGTTACGTTTTTTATTTGGGGGTGGTTGTCTGTTACATATATATTTGGGGGGTGGTTGTCTGTTACGTATATATTTGGGGGGTGGTTGTCTGTTACGTATATATTTGGGGGGTGGTTGTCTGTTACGTATATATTTGGGGGGTGGTTGTCTGTTACGTTTTTATTTGGGGGTGGTTGTCTGTTACGTATATATTTGGGGGTGGTTGTCTGTTACGTTTTTATTTGGGGGTGGTTGTCTGTTACGTATATATTTGGGGGTGGTTGTCTGTTACGTGTTTATTTAGGGGGTGGTTGTCTGTTACTTGTTTATTTGGGGGGTGGTTGTCAGCTACGTTTTTATTTAGGGGGTGGTTGTCTGTTACGTTTTTATTTGGGGGGGTGGTTGTCTGTTACGTTTTTATTTGGGGGGTGGTTGTTAGTTACGCGTTTATTTAGGGGGTGGTTGTCTGTTACGTTTTTATTTGGGGGGGTGGTTGTCTGTTACGTATATATTTGGCGGGTGGTTGTCAGCTACGTTTTTATTTAGGGGGTGGTTGTCAGTTACGTGTTTATTTAGGGGGTGGTTGTCTGTTACGTATATATTTGGGGGGTGGTTGTCTGTTACGTATATATTTGGGGGGTGGTTGTCTGCTACGTTTTTATTTGGGGGGTGGTTGTCAGTTACGTGTTTATTTAGGGGGTGGTTGTCTGTTACGTGTTTATTTAGGGGTGGTTGTCTGTTACGTGTTTATTTAGGGGGTGGTTGTCTGTTACGTTTTTATTTAGGGGGTGGTTGTCTGTTACGTGTTTATTTAGGGGGTGGTTGTCTGTTACGTGTTTATTTAGGGGGTGGTTGTCTGTTACGTGTTTATTTAGGGGGTGGTTGTCTGTTACGTTTTTATTTAGGGGGTGGTTGTCAGTTACCTGTTTATTTAGGGGGTGGTTGTCTGTTACTTTTGTATTTAGGGCGTGGTTGTCTGTTACGTGTTTATTTAGGGGGTGGTTGTCTGTTACGTGTTTATTTAGGGGGTGGTTGTCTGTTACTTTTGTATTTGGGGGGTGGTTGTCTGTTACGTTTTTATTTGGGGGGGGTGGTTGTCTGTTACTATTGTGTTTAGGGGGTGGTTGTCTGTTACGTTTTTATTTGGGGGTGGTTGTCTGTTACGTGTTTATTTAGGGGTGGTTGTCTGTTGCGTGTTTATTTAGGGGGTGGTTGTCTGTTACGTTTTTATTTGGGGGGTGGTTGTCTGTTACGTGTTTATTTAGGGGGTGGTTGTCTGTTACGTTTTTATTTGGTAGGGTGGTTGTCTGTTACGTTTTTATTTGGGGGGTGGTTGTCTGTTACGTTTTTATTTGGGGGTGGTTGTTGGCTACGTTTTTATTTGGGGGTGGTTGTCTGTTACGTTTTTATTTGGGGGTGGTTGTCTGTTACGTTTTTATTTGGGGGTGGTTGTCTGTTACTTTTGTATTTAGGGGGTGGTTGTCTGTTACTTTTGTATTTAGGGGGTGGTTGTCAGTTACGTTTTTATTTGGGGGTGGTTGTCTGTTACTTTTGTATTTAGGGGGTGGTTGTCTGTTACTTTTGTATTTAGGGGGTGGTTGTCTGTTGCGTTTTTATTTGGCGGTGGTTGTCTGTTACTTTTGTATTTAGGGGGTGGTTGTCTGTTACGTTTTTATTTGGGGGTGGTTGTCTGTTACTTTTGTATTTAGGGGTGGTTGTCTGTTACGTTTTTATTTGGGGGGTGGTTGTCTGTTACTTTTGTATTTGGGGGTGGTTGTCTGTTACGTTTTTATTTGGGGGTGGTTGTCTGCTACGTGTTTATTTAGGGGGTGGTTGTCAGTTACGTTTTTATTTGGGGGTGGTTGTCTGTTACTTTTGTATTTAGGGGGTGGTTGTCTGTTGCGTTTTTATTTGGGGGTGGTTGTCTGTTGCGTTTTTATTTGGGGGTTGGTTGTCAGTTACGTTTTTATTTGGGAGGTGGTTGTCTGTTACGTTTTTATTTGTGGGGTGGTTGTCTGTTACGTTTTTATTTGGGGGTGGTTGTCTGTTACGTTTTTATTTGGGGGTTGGTTGTCAGTTACGTTTTTATTTGGAGGGTGGTTGTCTGTTACGTTTTTATTTGGGGGTGGTTGTCTGTTACGTTTTTATTTGGGAGGTGGTTGTCTGTTACGTTTTTATTTGGGGGTGGTTGTCTGTTACGTTTTTATTTGGGGGTGGTTGTTTGTTACTTTTGTATTTGGGGGTGGTTGTCTGTTACGTTTTTATTTGGGGGTGGTTGTCTGTTACGTGTTTATTTAGGGGGTGGTTGTCTGTTACTTTTGTATTTAGGGGGTGGTTGTCTGTTACGTGTTTATTTAGGGGGTGGTTGTCTGTTACTTTTGTATTTAGGGGGTGGTTGTCTGTTACGTTTTTATTTGGGGGTGGTTGTCTGTTACGTTTTTATTTGGGGGGTGGTTGTCTGTTACGTTTTTATTTGGGGGGTGGTTGTCAGTTACGTTTATATTTGGGGGTGGTTGTCTGTTACGTATATATTTGGGGGTGGTTGTCTGTTACGTTTTATTTGGGGGTGGTGTCTGTTACTTTGTATTGGGGTGGTGTCTGTACGTTTTATTGGGGTGGTGTCTGTCACTTTTGTATTTAGGGGGTGGTTGTCTGTTACGTTTTTATTTGGGGGTGGTTGTCTGTTACTTTTGTATTTGGGGGGTGGTTGTCTGTTACGTTTTTATTTGGGGGTGGTTGTCTGTTACTTTTGTATTTGGGGGTGGTTGTCTGTTACGTTTTTATTTGGGGGTGGTTGTCTGTTACGTGTTTATTTAGGGGGTGGTTGTCAGTTACGTTTTTATTTGGGGGTGGTTGTCTGTTACTTTTGTATTTGGGGGGTGGTTGTCTGTTACGTTTTTATTTGGGAGGTGGTTGTCTGTTACGTTTTTATTTGGGGGTGGTTGTCTGTTACGTTTTTATTTGGGGGTGGTTGTCTGTTACTTTTGTATTTGGGGGTGGTTGTCAGTTACGTTTTTATTTGGGGGTGGTTGTCTGTTACGTATATATTTGGGGGGTGGTTGTCAGTTACGTTTTTATTTGGGGGTGGTTGTCTGTTACTTTTGTATTTAGGGGGTGGTTGTCTGTTACGTTTTTATTTGGGGGTGGTTGTCTGTTACTTTTGTATTTGGGGGTGGTTGTCTGTTACGTTTTTATTTGGGGGTGGTTGTCTGTTACTTTTGTATTTGGGGGTGGTTGTCTGTTACGTTTTTATTTGGGGGTGGTTGTCTGTTACGTGTTTATTTAGGGGGTGGTTGTCAGTTACGTTTTTATTTGGGGGTGGTTGTCTGTTACGTTTTTATTTGGGGGTTGGTTGTCTGTTACGTTTTTATTTGGGGGGTGGTTGTCAGTTACGTTTTTATTTGGGGGGTGGTTGTCTGTTACGTATATATTTGGGGGGTGGTTGTCAGTTACGTTTTTATTTGGGGGGTGGTTGTCTGTTACGTATATATTTGGGGGGTGGTTGTCAGTTACGTTTTTATTTGGGGGGTGGTTGTCTGTTACGTTTTTATTTGGGGGGTGGTTGTCAGTTACGTTTTTATTTGGGGGGTGGTTGTCTGTTACGTATATATTTGGGGGGTGGTTGTCAGTTACGTTTTTATTTGGGGGGTGGTTGTCTGTTACGTATATATTTGGGGGGTGGTTGTCAGTTACGTTTTTATTTGGGGGATGGTTGTCTGTTGCGTTTTTATTTGGGGGGTGGTTGTCTGTTACGTATATATTTGGGGGGTGGTTGTCAGTTACGTTTTTATTTGGGGGGTGGTTGTCTGTTACGTTTTTTTGGGGGGGTTGGTTGTCAGTTACGTTTTTATTTGGGGGGTGGTTGTCAGTTACGTTTTTATTTGGGGGTGGTTGTCTGTTACGTATATATTTGGGGGGTGGTTGTTAGTTGCGTTTTTATTTGGGGGGTGGTTGTCTGTTGCGTATATATTTGGGGGGTGGTTGTCAGCTACGTTTTTATTTAGGGGTGGTTGTCAGTTACGTTTTTATTTGAGGGGTGGTTGTCTGTTACGTGTTTATTTAGGGGGTGGTTGTCTGTTACGTTTTTATTTGGGGGGTGGTTGTCTGTTACGTATATATTTGGGGGGTGGTTGTCAGTTACGTTTTTATTTGGGGGTGGTTGTCTGTTACGTGTTTATTTGGGGGGTGGTTGTCTGTTACGTGTTTATTTAGTGGTGGTTGTTGGTTACGTTTTTATTTGGGGGGTGGGGGTTCGGGGTTGGCGTCTTTTGGTGCCCAATTGGGTGATTTGTGCCTTGTTAGGGTTAGTTAGTTCGTCTGTCAGTCTCTGTCCCTGTCTGCCTGTTTTTTTCACACTCTGTCTGTCTGTCTGTGTCTGTGTTTGTCTCGGTCTGTCTATCTGTCTGTCTGTTTCAGCCTCTCTGTCTTTCCACAATGTCGGTCTCTGGCTGTCTGCTCTATGTCTCTGTCTGTCTGTCCTTCTGTCTGTTTGTCTCCGTCTATCTGCATTTGTCTGTCAGTCTATCTGTATCTGTCTGTTATTTGTCTGTCTGTCTGTTTATGTCTGTTCGTCTCTTTCTGTCTGTCTTTATTCTGTATGTCTGTTTGCTCTTTTTCTTTTTCTATCTGTCTCTGTATTTCTATCTCTGTCTGTCTGTCTGTCTCTGCCTGTCTGCTTTCTCAGTCTGTCTGACTATTTGTCTGTCTAATTTTCTGTCTTAATTTGTCTGTCTGTCTGTCTGTCTATCTGTCTGTCTGTCTGTCCGTCCATCTGTGTGTCTCTCTCTGTCTGTCTGTCTCCGGTTGTATGCTTGCCCCTGTCTGTCTGTCTATTTGTTTGTCTTTCTCTGCAATACAACACAACTACAATACAATACTACACAACTCTCCCTACAACACAACACAACACTCTGATTGGCTGTTATTCTGTGTTTGTGATAGTTAGTATTTATTGTTCATTTATTATTACACGAGTTTCTGATTTATTTTGTTGTATATTTCTATCTATATATATTAAACAAGAAGTATGTCTGTATGTTTGTTTGTGTGTTTGTATGTATGTGAGTCCGCGAGAGAATCTCGGAAACTACTTGGAGATCTGTAGTGATGATGGATGGTGTAATATGAAGTGATGATGGATGGTGTTATATGTAGTGGTGGTGGTGACGGTGGTAGTGACAGTGGTAGTGGTGGTGATGGTGATAGCGGCATGTTGGTGGTGATAGTGGTGGTGGTAGAGACTGGTTGATAGTAGTGGTAATGAGAAGACCTCAAATGGTGTCTTATTGTTTACGTTAAGACAGTTATAGTGTGTTTGAAGGCTAATTTATCGTACCAATGTTGACAACTAATGTTGGAAGCGGAAGTAGTTCCCAGTTATCACAACAGAAGACAATCCCCAATGTGTAAAAATACTGGAAAAGTTTGCGTTATATTACCAATTTATAACTTTAATTTAGTTGTTTTATCACCTATAATCTTAACTTTACACAACTGGTGCCATATAACAACCTAATAATACAATAACAGGTAAATAAAGATCTAGGAAACATAAATACAACTTCTAAACACTTTTCCTTAGACCTCCTCACTGTGGCCTGACGGACTGGTACCACCGCCTTGCTCTGTGGGGGTAGGGTCTAGACCCGGGTGGGTTTATACTTATAAATGTTGCTGACCTTGGATTAACCTCCTTGGTGGGATTAATATTAATATTTGCTGATCTTGGATTAACCTCCTGGGTGGGATTAATACTGACAATTGCTGACCTTGGATTAACCTCTTTGGTGGGATTAATATTAATATTTGCTGACCTTGGATTAACCTCCTGGGTGGGATTAATACTGACAATTGCTGACCTTGGATTAACCTCTTTGGTGGGATTAATATTAATATTTGCTGACCTTGGATTAACCTCCTCGGTGGGATTAATACTGACAATTGCTGACCTTGGATTAACCTCTTTGGTGGGATTAATACTGTCAATTGCTGACCTTGGCTTATCCTCCTAGGTGGGACTAATGCTAGTATTTGCTGACCTTGGCTTAACTGCCTGGGTGGGATTATTACTAACAATTGCTGACCTTGGCTTAACCGCCTGGGTGGGATTAATACTAACAATTGCTGACCTTGGCTTAACCGCCTGGGTGGGATTAATACTAACATTTGCTGACCTTGGCTCAACCGCCTGGGTGGGATTAATACTAACAATTGCTGACCTTGGCTTCACCGCCTGGGTGGGATTAAATATAATTGCTGACCTTGGCTTAACCGCCTGGGTGGGATTAATAATTACAATTGCTGACCTTGGCTTAACCGCCGACAGAAGGTATCAGGACCCACCGACTGGGAAGGGCGTGTGTAGGGGGTTGATGTGGGTGAGGGATGGGAGGGGGAATCCACAACCTTCCCAGGAAGTGGAGAATGATACAATCCGTCAGGCGCCGACAGAAGGTATCAGGTCCCACCGACTGGGAAGGGCGTGTGTAGTGTAGTGTGGTGTAGGGGTAGTGTGATGTGGGTGTGTGGGATGGGAGGGGAAATCCACAACTTTCCCAGGAAGTGGAGAATGGTACAATCCGTCAGGCGCCGACAGAAGGTATCACGACCCACCCACTGGGAAGGGCGTGTGTAGTGTTGTGTGGTGTAGGGGTAGTGTGGTGTAGGGTGAGAGGATGAAGGGCGTGGGTGTGTGGGATGGTAGGGGGAATCCACAACCTTCCCAGGAAGTGGAGAATGGTACAATCCATCGGGCGCCGACAGAAGGTATCAGGACCCACCGACAAGGAAGGGCGTGTGTAGTGTAGGGGGTTGATGTAGGTGTGGGATGGGAGGGGGAATCCACAACCTTCCCAGTAAGTGGAGCATGGTACAATCCGTCAGGCGCCGACAGAAGGTAACAGGACCCACTGATTGGGAAGGGCGTGTGTAGTAGGGTGTGTCATAGGAGGGAAGATCAGCTAAAACTAATGGCCCATCACTTTTTTGGTAGATTTTAGTGTATATAAACAGAAAATAATTTCAGTTTCAATATTTTGCAACCTTTTACTAGGTAAATTTTAGCGTGAAATTTATCGAAAATCTAACGTACAGCTGCATTAGTGCATTGCAATTAAATAGTGAACATTGCTTTCTGACTTCATTCTTTAACAACCCAACTAACAATATTTTTTTCTGTTTCAGATTCTGATGCATTTATAAGTTGATAATATTTGCGATGGCTGCTTGTGTCAGGACGAGGAACCAAAAATCCAGCCATCTTAGTCACTATCTTGGGTCTGGGAGAGAGCTCCTGAAGTCGGAGTTGCCTACATTGAGAGATGGTTTGAGATACGGTGTTTTAATCAGGCAAATCAGTGAAAAGAACCAAAGAACTTACACAAACAAAGACATTGCCAGTGATATGACCTAAGCTGTCTTGGCACAGTACACTCTGGCTAACGCTCAGTTCAAGCCTCCAGTCATAACAAGTCAGAAGAAGATTAGTGAGAGACTGCTAGCCAGTTGGGAAAAGGCAAGAGATATCTCTCTTGGGAGAGGAAAACTTGCAGTTAAGGACAGCTTTGCCAAGCAACTGGACCAGTTATTTGACATAATTACTTGCAAGTGCCCAATTGTTCTCTGTCCTGAGTTTGGATGCGATCGTGACTGTAAATCCGAGGCCCACATCTCCTGTATTTGCAAGCGTGAACTGAAGATTCCTGTGATCGAACTGGCATTTGTCAAAGCACAGAGAGAGAAGACTGGCAGTATAGGGGCTCTCATGATTTCTAACCAAGATATTCCGAAGTCCAAGAGACAGGAGGCTGCCACAGAGAGACAGAAGAGGAGAAGAGTTGCCGAGGAAAAGAGACTTGAGAAGGCCCAGGGTGAGGTAAAAAAGGCCGATGATTGGAGTCAAGCTGATTCAGAGTTTAATGACTTCCCCATGGCTGATCCGAGTGCTGACCAGGAGAATGGTGACTTTGTCCCTAACCCAGAAAATAATGATCCCAAACCTTCCAGGCATAAAATTCGAAATAGGAAAGATATCCCGAGCATAGCTCTGGCCAGCATGCGACACCACACTGGTCTCAGAGAAACTGCAGAGATAGCAACAGCTGCCTGGATTGACGGTGGTTTGATAACACCTGATGATGTTCACCTGGTGATAGATCATAACAAAGTAAGGAGAGCTCAGGAGAAACTTGTCAGTAACCTAGAAGAGGAGTTTGATAAGGGGATAAGAGAAAATGGAATCAATTGTTTGTTCTTTGATGGGAGAAGGGATGACACTAAAGTGTTCATGAAAGTTGGAGATTCTGACAAGTTGTTCCCTGCCATGGTGAAGGAGGAACACTACTCCTGCTGCAGTGAACCAGGAGGGAAGTATTTGTGGCATTTCACTCCAGAGAAAGATGACATCAGGAAACCAGCTGAGATAGTGGCAGATAACATTGTGAACTGGCTCAGAGAGAGGAACGTAGACCAGACCCTGCAGGCCATTGGAGGGGACAGCACCAACACGAACACAGGGTGGCAAGGGGGGGTCATACAGTGGATAGAGCGGAAGATTGGGAGGAAGCTGGTCTGGATTGTTTGTGACCTCCACACCAACGAGTTGCCACTCAGACATCTGATCCAGGAGCTGGATGGCAAGACTCTTTCAAACAACAGATGGTCTGGTCCTCTTGGCAAGATGCTGGACTCTGCCACTGAGTTAGAAATAAATCCGAGCTTTGAAAAAATCACAGTTGGCCTTCCACTCGTTGAGCTTGCACATACTGTCATTGACGACCTGAGTACTGACCAGTACTATGGTTACATGATTTGCAGTGCCATCAAAACTGGGGTCATGCCTGATAGACTTGCTTACCTGCAGATAGGTCCAGTCTCACATTCTAGGTGGCTCACAACGGCTCTCAGGTTCTGCAGAATTTAGGTCGCTCATCATAAACTGAAAGGGAACCAGCTTCACAACCTGAGACTTATTGTCCAATTCATCGTGAGTGTCTACTTGCCAAATTGGTTCAACACCAAGGTCAAGTCATCGTTCTCCGAAGGTCCGAGGCATGTTCTCTTCCAGCTTGAGCTCCTGAGGAGTCAGCCAAGGAAGGTTGTTCAGATTGTGGAGCAGACTGTGAGGAGATCTTCCTGGTATGCTCATCCCGAGGCAGTTCTGCAGACAATGCTCTGCAGTAAGGATGAGGAGGAGAGAAGAGTGGCAGTCAAAAAGATCTTGGATATGAGACTTATGAGAGGATCTGGGCATGACGAATCAGTTGGTGACGATTCCTTCAGGGTCAGGAAGACTCCTGAAGTCAATCTAGGTGCCAAGACCCTCACTGATCTCATAGATCTGGATAACATCCAGGCTGGCAGTGAGCCCCCTCTTACCTGCAGCCTCACCAATGTTCAAGTCAGAGCTTTCCTGGACAACCCCATGCATGTCCCTGCCTGGCCCTCGCACACCCAGAGTATAGAGCGTTGTGTACAGCAAGTGAGCGAGGCCAGCAGTCACGTGTACAGCCAGGAGAGGAGGGAAGGCTACATCCGAGCTCAGGTGGTCAGCAGGGAGGTGATGAGTAGAAACAGAAGCAAGAAAGACATGTTCTCTATGGTGTGCAGCAACACCGGGTCGTAGTAGTAAAACCGGTTTTTGTATTTGATGATTTTGTTTTCTAAAGGAATATTAAATTTAATAAATATGTCAAGATCATTCGTTTCACTATTCTGGATCATTTTCATCCTAATAAATTAACCTGATACATTTACTTTACTTTAAATAAGCTATTTAGTGGTGTTGGTAAAAGGGTGGGAATACTGAATTTTCATAAGATTTCAAGTTAAAATTTACCTAGCAAAAAATGAAAACTTTTCAAATCTGAAGATATCACATGATTCTGCACATAGAACTACATCATTAATACCATGGGCCGATTTTTCAAACTCAAACAAAAAAAATTCGCCTCCGTATGACACACCCTAGTGTGTAGTGTAGTGTGGTGTAGGGTGAGATGATGAAGGGCGTGGGCATGTGGGATGGGGCGGAGAATCCAGAACCCTCCCAAGGAAGTGGAGAATGGTACAATCCGTCAGGAGCCGACAGAAGGTAATAGGACCCACTGATTGGGAAGGGCATGTGTAGTGTGTAAGGTAGTGTAGGGGGTTGATGGGGGTCTGGGATGGGAGGGGGAATCCACAACCTTCCCAGGAAGTGGAGAATGGTACAATCCGTCAGGGCGCCGACAGAAGGTATCAGGACCCACCGACTGGGAAGGGCGTGTGCAGTGTAGTGTGGTGTACAGTGAGAGGATGAAGGGCGTGGGGGTGTGGGATGGGAGTGGGAATCCACAACCTTCCCAGGAAGTGCAGAATGGTACAATCCGTCGGGCGCCGACAGAAGGTATCAGGACCCACCGACTGGGAAGGGCGTGTGCAGTGTAGTGTGGTGTACAGTGAGAGGATGAAGGGCGTGGGGGTGAGGGATGGGAGTGGGAATCCACAACCTTCCCAGGAAGTGCAGAATGGTACAATCCGTCGGGCGCCGACAGAAGATATCAGGACCCACTGACAAGGAAGGGCGTGTGTAGTGTAGGGGGTTGATGCGGGTGTGGGATGGGAGGGGGAATCCACAACTTTCCCAGGAAGTGGAGAATGGTACAATCCGTCAGGCGCCGACAGAAGGTATCAGGACCCACCGACTGGGAAGGGCGTGTGTAGTGTAGTGTGGTGTAGGGGTTGTGTGGTGTAGGGTGAGAGGATGAATGGCGTTGGTGTGTGGGATGGTAGGAGGAATCCACAACCTTCCCAGGAAGTGGAGAATGCTACAATCCGTCAGGCGCCGACAGAAGGTATCAGGACCCACCGACTAGGAAGGGCGTGTGTAGTGTGTAAGGTAGTGTAGGGGGTTGATAGGGGTGTGGGATGGGAGGGGGAATCCAAAACCTTCCCAGGAAGTGGAGAATGGTACAATCCGTCAGGTGCCGACAGAAGGTATTAGGACCCACCGACTAGGAAGGGCGTGTGTAGTGTGTAAGGTAGTGTAGGGGGTTGATAGGGGTGTGGGATGGGAGGGGGAATCCACAACCTTCCCAGGAAGTGGAGAATGGTACAATCCGTCAGGCGCCGACAGAAGGTATCGGGACCCACCGACTGGGAAGGGCGTGTGTAGTGTAGTGTGGTGTAGGGTGAGGGGATGAAGGGCGTGGGTGTGTGGGATGGGAGTGGGAATCCACAACTTCCCCAGGAAGTGGAGAATGGTACAATGCGTCAGGCGCCGACAGAAGGTATCAGGACCCACCGACTGGGAAGGGCGTGTGCAGTGTAGTGTGGTGTAGAGTGAGAGGATGAAGGGCGTGGGGGTGTGGGATGGGAGGGGGAATCCACAACATTCCCAGGAACTTGAGAATGGTTCAATCCGTCGGGCGCCGACAGAAGGTATCAGGACCTACCGACTGGGAAGGGCGTGTGCAGTGTAGTGTGGTGTAGAGTGACAGGATGAAGGACGTGGGGGGTGTGGGATGGGAGTGGGAATCCACAACCTTCCCAGGAAGTGGAAAATGGTACAATCCGTCAGGCGCCGACAGAACGTCTCAGGTCACACCGACTGGGAAAGGCGTGTGTAGTGTCTAAGGTATTGTAGGGGGTTGATGGGGATGTGGGATGGGAGGGGGAATCCACAACCTTCCCAGGAAGTGGAGAATGGTACAATCCGTCGAGCGCCGACAGAAGGTATCAGGACCCACTGATTGGGAAGGGCGTGTGGAGTGTGTAAGGTAGTGTAGGGGATTGATCGGGGTGTCGGATGGGAAGGGGAATCCACAACCTTCCCAGGAAGTTGAGAATGGTACACTCCGTCAGGCGCCGACAGAAGGTATCAGGACCCACCGACTGGGAAGGGCGTGTGTAGTGTAGTGTGGTGGAGGGTGAGAGGATGAAGGGCGTGACGTGTGTGGGATGGGAGTGGTAATCCACAACCTTCCCAGGAAGTGGAGAATGGTACAATCCGTCAGGCGCCGACAGAAGGTAACAGGACCCACTTATTGGGAAGGGCGTGTGTAGTGTGTAAGGTAGTGTAGGGAGTTGATGGGGGTGTTTGATGGGAGGGGGAATCCACATCCTTCCCAGGAAGTGGAGAATGGTACAATCCGTCAGGCGCCGACAGAAGGTAACAGGACCCACTTATTGGGAAGGGCGTGTGTAGTGTGTAAGGTAGTGTAGGGAGTTGATGGGGGTGTTTAATGGGAGGGGGAATCCACAACCTTCCCAGGAAGTGGAGAATGGTACACTCCGTCAGACGCCGACAGAAGGGGTGAGGACCCACCGACTGGGAAGGGCGTGTGTAGGGGGTTGATGGGGGTGTGGGATGGGAGGGGGATTCCACAACTTTCCCAGGATGTGGAGAATGGTACAATCCGTCAGGCGCCGACAGAAGGTATCAGGACCCACTGATTGGGAAGGGCGTGTGTAGTGTAGTGTGGTGTAGGGGTAGTGTGGTGTAGGGTGAGAGGATGAAGGGCGTGGGTGTGTGGGATGGGAGGGGGAATCCACAACCTTCCCAGGAAGTGGAGAATGGTACAATCCGTCAGGCGCCGACAGAAGGTATCAGGACCCACTGACTGGGAAGGGCGTGTGTAGTGTAGCGTTGTGAAGGGGTAGTGTGGTGTAGGGAGAGAGGATGAAGGGCGTGGGTGTGATGGATGGGAGGGGGAATCCACAACCTTCCCAGGGAGTGGAGAATGGTACAATCCGTCAGGCGCCAACAGAATGTAACAGGACCCACTGATTGGGAAGGGCGTGTGTAGTGTAGTGTGGTGTAGGGGTACTGTGGTGTAGGGTGAGAGGATGAAGGGCGTGGGTGTGAGGGATGGGACGGAGAATCCACAACCGTCCCAAGGAAGTGGAGAATGGTACAATCCCTCAAGCGAGGACAGAAGGTAACAGGACCAACTGATTGCGAAGGGCGTGTGTAGTGTGTAAGGTAGTGTAGGGGGATGATGGGGGTGTGGGATGGGAGGGGGAATCTACAACTTTCCCAGGAAGTGGAGAATGGTACAATCCGTCAGGCGCCCACAGAAGGTAACAGGACCCACTGATTGGGAAGGGCGTGTGTAGTGTAGTGTGGTGTAGGGGTAGTGTGGTGTAGGGGTAGTGTGGTGTAGTGTGAGAGGATGAAGGGCGTGGGTGTGTGGCATGGAAAGGGGGAATCCACAACCTTCCCAGGAAGTGGAGAATGGTACAATCCGTCAGGCACCGACAGAAGGTATCAGGACCCACCGACTAGGAAGGGCGTGTGTAGTGTAGTGTGGTGTAGGGGTAGTGTAGTGTGGTGTAGGGGTAGTGTGGTGTGTGTGTGTGGGATGGGAGTGGGAATCCACAACCTTCCCAGGAAGTGGAGAATGGTACAATCCATCAGGCGCCGACGGATGGTTTCAGGACCCACTGACTGGGAAGGGCGTGTGTAGTGTAGTGTGGTGTAGGGTGAGAGGATGAAAGGCGTGTGTGTGTGGGATGGGTGGGGGAATCCACAACCTTCCCAGGAAGAGGAGAATGGTACTACACCACACCACACTACACTACCCTACACCACACCACACTACACTACTCTGCACCACAGAGCACTACACACCCTACGTCACAGCACACTACACTACCCTACACCACACCACACTACACTACTCTGCACCACAGAGCACTACACACCCTACGTCACAGCACACTACACACCCTACACCACAGCACACTACACACCCTACATCACACCACACTACACACCCTACACCACACCACACTACACTACCCTACACCACACCACACTACACACCCTACACCACACCGCACTACCTTACCCTACACTACTCTACACCACAACACACTACACACCCTACACCACAGTACACTACACACCCTACACCACACCACACTACACTACCCTACACCACACCACACTACACACCCTACACCACACCACACTACCTTTCCCTACACTGCTCTACACCACAACACACTACACACCCTACACCACAGCACACTACACACCCTACACCACACCACACTACACACCCAACACCACAGCACACTACACTACACGGTTGTGAAATTTGTCAAATAGTTATGTAACTAGAAATATGTGATATGTTATTTTTTTCCATTTTTATTTCAATTATTCAGATTTTAACCCAAACTGGAAATATCAGTTCTTGTTAAATTAATACTCCATTTGACAGTTGTAATTAGAAGATTTGAGGATATGAAGAAGTAAGAGATTTATTTTGACAGATTACATGAAATCATAAAGTTAATCACAGTCTATGCAATTCATTACAAGTACTAAAAACTCCGGCAAATACCATCAATTCGTCAAAGAGAAAATTCACAATGACCATATGAAAAACTATTTATTCATTTACTAGGCAGAAGCAACAATGGGCATTGAACTCTCTCTTACATTGGACTTCATCAGACCAAATAACAAAGTAGCAACACCAGCAGTTAGGAAAATATTTAAATTTGTCATGCGAGTGTGACATTCGTATGGTAACGACCACTTGGAGCCGGACCATAAGTCATTCAGTCAGAGTACAGTCCTCATATCTGAGGGTAGGCGACCACAGTCCTCCACTCTAAACGTTCTTGGGGACCCAGTTTTAATTTCATTCATCCATCCCAGTCTCTGCCTTCCCCTCGCCCTCCTGCCCTCAACTTTGTTCATTAATATATCTTTTATTGTCCCTCATTCTTAATTACATTTCAAAGTTCTCCAACTTCTTTTTGATGTCTGCTGAAAGTGTCCACGCGCTGACCCATCTGATCCATGCATCATTCTTTGCCAGTTAAAGCCTTTCAGAAGGCTTTTTCTCAAATTGATGTTAATTGTCATTTCATCTACCATCACAGCTAATGTTATTTACTTCCAGAATACGCTAAATTTTCTACTTGTTTAGTTTCCGTGTTGCCTCCCATAATTTTTATTTTCGGATTTATATTCAATTTGGAAACAACTTTTCCACTAATTTGTTAACGAGTTTTTGTAATGCATCTTCACTCTCTGGTATAAAAGCAGTATCATGTGCATAGCATTTATTTGATATTACTTGTCCATTAATTTTGTAAGTTCCCTGGGAGCATAAGTCTCTGACTAATTGTAAACCAATTAGTTAGATCATTATTTACTAACACTGCACCATCCTGTTACCAGTAAAGATTCTTTAAAATTCTAATATCTCCTTTATTAATGCCTATTTTTTTTCCTAGATCTCTACAAGTTTATTGTACTTAACCTTTTCAAAACTTTTTCAAAATCAACAAAGCAGATACACAAATTTCCATGGATCTCTAAACTCCTTTTACTCAAAATTCTCCAACCAAATATAGCTTCTCCAGGTTATTTTCCTTTCTAAATTAATTTTGTTCTTCAGAAAACTAATTTTCTATTCTAAATTGTATTCTACTTAAAATTATGTTTAATAAAAATTTGCAAGCATGACTTATTAAGCTTATTGTTCTAAACTAGGTGCACTTTAAGGCCCCTGGTTTTATAGGTTACAATATAATTATTGTATTTGCATTTGCCTTTTCTGTTTATAGGTATTTCTTAATCGCTGGGAAGGTCTCCGTTTAGGTATATAGAAATATATATTTCAGTTAAACATTTTATCCCATTCTTGCCCATTTGTTTTATAAATTCTACTGGAAGCTGATCAACTCCACAAGCTTTATCATATTTCATTTTGCTCACAGGTGCCTCAACTTCTGTTTATAGAATTGACATGTCGACCTTTATTTTATTTTCGTTTTTACCATTGCATAGATCTTCTACACACTTTGCCCATCTCTTTTTTTACTTCTGCCTCAAGTGAGATCATATTTTCTTTGCTTCTAAGTCACACTATTTTTTCTGGTTCATCTGTTTAAATTTTCTGTACATTTCCCTAAAATTATGCCGTCTCTCGCCCTCTTCAACCTCCTTGCATATCCTATTTAGATCATGTTTCTTGTCCTGTGATTCCCTTTGAATCTCTTTTTTATTGTTTTGTGAGCCTTACTTGGGTTCCACATATTTCTTCGTTTATACATTTTCTTTAAAATTTCATTTGTCATCCACTTACTTTTATTTTCGTTCCTCCTATGTCCTATAAGTTTCCCCCGTCTCTAACATTCCTCTTTTACGATTATTAAATTGTTGCTCTGGTCGTTGTTCATCAAAATAAACCACTAGTAATAGTTAAAATCCATTTTTGGTTTTAATTTAGTATTTTATCCCTGCCCCTCTTTTGAGTTTACCTAAATCCCACTGGATTTGTTTATAGATTTTCTTTTATTTTTTTTAAGTGTTAGCCTTACTAGACTCATTACTGGGACGTGATCTGACCCACACTCTGTCCTTGAGTTACTGAATTTCTGAATTTTTCTTGAATTTAAATGCTGTCTATTTGATTTCTATGTTGTTTACCTTGTCCTGGGATGAGACTCGTGTATAGAGATGCCTTAGGTGTTGTTCAGTGCATGTCGTTGCAAATACATGAAAAAAAATAAAATAGACCGGGAACAAGAAACGGTATGTGAGTGTATGATGTGTTGTCAAAGTAAGAGAAACAAGTGAGACCTGCAATAGTGTGTAAAGGAGGCAGAAAGTCAGTCTGACCAGTATCCTGGGACTTGGTCGTAATTTTTGTGATGCCATATGGCAACAGGGTATACCATTAGACGACACATTTCTTCGCACGCTGTACTACCTCCCTGTTTGATAGCAGCCTGCTATCTACTACCTGTGTAGTGATCTGATAATCAAGTCAACACTGTCTGCCTTTCTCCTCAGAGGTGGTGAGTTAACCAGTCCTTCCTATTTTCCACCATTTCAGAAGATCTCCTCAATTTGTGGTTAGTGCCAATATTGTGAACGAGTTACCACATGATTATACGCGTGGGTGGATGTGCAAACTGCTCAGATGAGCTGCTACCACGGCAAAACGTTGCCCCTATCCTTGAGGATAATATGCCACACGTGGGTATATTTTAAAGAAATTAAAGAAAAAATCTTAGGAGAGTCATTGAACATAAAATGAGTGGAAAAAGATGAAAAAATACTTTAATTAGGATTAGTCGAACACGGACTGACTGAAACAGTTAAAAGCAGAATAAAAAGATGATACCAATAATGAGTTTAAGAATATTTGATAGTCTTTATGCAAGACGTAAACTTCTTAATTTAACGCTGTTAGTTATAAGCATCCCAGTAGTTCTCAATATCAGCAAGGGAGGAGCCATGTGTTTCAGGAGCAAAGATCATAATTAACACACCCTGACCTACAGAGCCCATACTATATACCAGGAACGCCCAGGGCAGCCCTATGGACGGTTCTCCGTTATTGAAGGTCAATGTGATAAGGAATGCTGAGAATGAAAAGGCAGAAGTACTGAAGCTAACACCAAAGGAACGTACGGAAATAGGCAAAACCTCCGTTGACATAGCCCAAGAGGCAGACCCCGTCGCCCCACCATGTCCCACCATGAACGATAACATACCCAACGGCGTCACCCAATATAAGGAAGTCAAGTCCACACCAGAGTCCTGCAGGAAAAAGTAAGTAGCTAATAAGGCTGTACCCAGAGCATTGAGAATGTTTCCCACGAGCAAGATGCGTTTCCGAGGAACATGGAATATAAAGAAGATTGAGACACCCCTGACAGCAGCAAATATTGCTGTAGCTATACATGAACTTAAAGATGGGTCGAGCCGAACACCTGACTCCTGGAAGATTTTGATCATAAACCCAAACACCACAGACCAGCCACCCATCTCCTTTAGGATCAGTATAAAGGCTGACACTGTTACTGCCCTTAAATTCGACTTCTTCCTTAACGTTTTGAATATATCGCTGCAGCTTGTAGCAGGTTGGGCGTTTTGTGATACAACTCTTAACTCCTCGATTTTCTCAGCGTCAGAACACCGTAATTTGGACAGTACTTGGAAGGCCTCTTCTTTCCTATCCTTCTTCATGAGCCAAATAGGAGACTCTGGCGACACCAGAAGACCCACATAAGCTGGCAGGAACGTCACAAGGGTCATCATCCAAGTCACGGCAGGCCAAGAAAGAAAAAATGCAGCCAGGTAGGCCAGAGGGTAGCTCAATGTTGTGATAAATTCATAGAGGCCAATCAGTCCACTACGACGACGAGCGTCGCCAACAGCGTAGATGTAGATGTAGGTAACGGGAAGCATGACTGCAGAAGCCCCACTCTGGTCACCGTCGTGTATAGTAAATAGAAAAAAAAACAGAGAAAACGTTTATTAATGTCACATATGTATTCTGCTGAAATGGAAAACGTAATGATCAGTATGGAGAAGAGGGTATTGACAGTATTTATTACCTATACCTCTAATTTTGTAAGTTCCCTGGGTACATAAGTCTCTGACTTCCTCTACTTGTATTCTCTCTAAAGATGGGTTCTGTGCACCTAACCTCTGTGGACGCCTTGTCGTGTCGGAGCTTCACGTGACGTCAATGCTAGGACCGCGGCACACTTCGACCAACACATAAAACCCTCCCTATGATTTGTTACTAAATTTATGCACATATAGGCTGCTTCTATGGCCTTCCTGTCTAACCCTTTATGTATAATCTGTTGTCTGGCACGATACCTTACGGCCAAGTTCACCAGCTCATATTGCCTTCATTTTAGGAAGGTCATCGAAGCGGCTGATCCTGAGAAGCTACCACTGGGTCTTGAAGTTCGCCGGGCTGCTTCTACTCTAGCATTTCTCCGCACAAGATCATTAGCAAGAGTGATGGAAGTGAGATATTGGCGATCCACAGTATCCTTTTTGCGAGAGCTGCCTTGCACTGCACCTAGACGACATACCAAGCGTAGCTATGGACGCCTCACCACCAGTTCTAACCTAATGTGAGTCACTTAGATTTTAGGTACTTTATTTTTTTGTACAATGGCAGTAGCCATGTGCAGTTTGATTTGTGGAAGTTACCTTCTTGTTCCTTTTAGTAAGATTTTGTTACTTTTATGTATTTTCGTCGAGCCTTGAGTAAGTTATTCTTTTTCATCATGCGAACCGATAAGTTGATTGGCATTTTTGTGTTAAGAATAAAAGTTGTGGCAAAGTGGATTTGCTATTGTTGTTTGTCTTGATGCTGCTATCCACACTCCACCCCCACTTGCAATGCAGCGCAGGTGTGAGAGTTCACGCGTCAGGTGTTGGAGACTACAATAGAAAGCGCAGTGAGGGATGATTGATGCAGCTCCTGTAGTAGTTTACAGTTATTTTTCTCTTTTGTCTTTCGGCAAGGAAGCTTAGTGTAACCTATTCTTGCTTTAGCAAGTATATATGTCACGGAGATTCCCATTTCTCCTCCTAGGCTTTGAGGATCTCCAAACGCAGGTACTGCAACACTAGCGAACGCCCCAAGCCACTAAAAATAGTTTTCAGTCCTTCTAATTCCCCTTCTTAAGAATAAAGTCCGATTGAGAAATTGCGGATATCATTGGGGTGGGATCCATCACAACAATTGTAAGGGCAGATGATAACATTCATTCATTATTTCTTTCGAATTAAATGCGACTGCCTATTCAGCATCTTATCATAATAAGGGATATCAAGCACAGTTCATACTCATGTTATTCACCATTAGCTTATTTATTAGGAAGTAACTTAAAATTTATATAATACTTTAGAAATTTATGTGAATAGGTAAAGGGTATATTTTATTCAAATATCCATTAATAAAGACTTATAATTTCAAAATGAATAGGGAAATTAACTTGGGTAAATGGTAGTGAAAATAAATGTGAAGCTCTATTTCCGGCGACTCAGGTCACTTCTAATACCTTACATTAAGAACATAAGAATGGAGGAAACTGCAGCGGGCCTATTGACCCATACTGGGCAGTCCCATTTACACCTAACCACAATCGCTCACATATCCACCCAACATATATTTGAAGCTATCCAGCGTATTCGAGTTGACGATGATGATGTTTAGTAACTTGATCCACTCATCCACTACTCTATTTCCAAATCAATTTTTACCTATCTCTCACCTAAATCTAAATTTGTCTAATTGGAAACCATTGCTACGAATTCTCTCCTGGTTGGATAGTTTGAGTACCTTTGTTATATCCCCTTTGTTTAACCCTGACTTCCATTTATACACCTCGATCATATCGCCCCTCACTCTACGTCTCTCGAGGGAGTGCAAATTAAGATGCTTTAACCTGTCTCTGTACTCAAGGTTCCTAATGCCCGGGATATGTCTTGTCATTCTCCTCCGAATTATTTCTAGGCATTCTATATCCATTCTGAAGTACGGTGACCAGAATTGAACTGCGTAATCCAAGTGAGGTCTCACAAGCGTAAGATGTAGTTTAGGATAACCTCGCTAGTCTTTTAACTAACACTCCTTTGTATAAACCCAAGTACTTTGTTAACCTTGTTTCGAGCAAATACACATTGTTGTCCTGGTTTCAGATACCTGCTTATTATTACTAGTAAGTCTTTCTCAGTCGGATTTCTCTATAACAACGTTGTTCATCTGATTTGCCGAGCAGCTCTATGCACATTGAAGTTGCCGACAGTGGGTAGAGGTAAATTTGGCTACAACGGGATTTCTAGCCAATAAGGACTCCCAAATATTTGACTTGGTTAGACCTCTGGTGCAGCTGGAAAGATTTAAGTGTAGATCATCATCATTATCATTATTATACCAAATGGACAAAGATAGTTAACAAAGGCTTGAAATTGACTGTATATTTTATATTTTTATTTATCAAGGGAGTAAAATTGGTCGATAGGAACATTAACGCTACTTTAGTTGGCCTCATCATTGGATCTGATTATTGTGGACGATTTTTTAAGAGTTGTCAATAAATTGGGCGTTGAAATGTTCACCGGTATTTGTAACACCACAGGCTCTCATGGTTGGAGGATATTCGTGAACCGATCCACAAGATTTGAGATTTAGACATCATAGGAATGATCCCTGATCAGCCAACTCCCAAAGATGCCATCACCAATGAGCATTATTTAAAGACATTGAAATATGAAGATGGTCAATACTGGGTAGAGCCGCTAAGAGACAAATCCAAACTCTGTTATGTAAATTTCGTTAAAGGTGCGAGCTCCTTGATCATTATCACAGTGTAATAAAGAGGCAACTTAGATGTGATTCTGTGGAGAAAGTCCCTGGGACGGTAAGTCATAATGAGGGTAATTATCTACCTCAGTGCTAGTCAACCTTTTTTGTTGTCGTCCATTCCTGATGACGAAACTTAAAAAGCCATCCACCCCAAATGGTAACCAAGTTTTGCTGAAAGAAAAAGGGAAAACCCCCCAAAAATCTCCCTTGTATTTATTTCTAATTTTGTATTGTAATATAATTTAATAATAAATTGAAGAATCATTGGTATAATTATGAATTTTTGATGAATCAGTGACTTGGCTGCTGCTGTACTATGTCGACTATCAGCTGAAATTGTGGCGTCAGACGAGTTTTGAGCGCACCTGCATGAGGGGATCCACATTCAAAATTACGTTCCTTTTCTTTGATTTGATTATACGCAGAGAGAGAACAAGTACACTTATACGCTCATGAGAGACTCACAAACCTGAGAGTACTGTTAGGAGAAAAGTGAATTCGTGGGATATGATGGGGAAGGAGGTAAGCCTCCATATTACTTTAAAAAATTAATACTTACCAAAGCAGCTTAGCTTTCGTCTTTATTCAAGACATTTGCCTTTAATGCCGTATGTATACTTAAGAACAGAATTGTGAACTCATATAACTCCTGAAATGGATATTAATAAAAAAACGAGTGTTCTTTCAGTGAATAAAAAGATCATTGAATAATCAAAGACAATTTACCTGTATGACTCTAGTAACAAGCAGCAGGAGAACTTGAGATACCCCCACTACCTGACGTAGACCTGACCAGTTGCTTACACCCATGAGAGCGGTAGATCCAGCTAACAGAGGCGTTAGAACCAGCATCAACCTCCTGGGACCTACTCTGTCACTGAGGGGTCCTCCCAGTAAACACCCTGAGATACTCACGAAGAAGGGCATTGATGCTGCAGGAGAAAGGAGGTGGTGAGTAGTATGTCCCCATGCTCTTTTTAACCCCCTCTTTCTTGCTGTTATCATCTCTCTCTCTCACATTGTTATACATATTATTCACTACTTCGCTTTCTACATACCATTCATTCTGTCTCTTTAATTCACATCTGTCCACCATAATGCTCGATCACACTGCCAGATGCCTTTAGTTTCTTCTACCCCTAAAAAAACCCACAATAGAATATAAAGTGAACGTAAATTAATTTGTAAAAAAAAAAAAATAACTGGAAGGATGAATCAAGAAATAAAGAAGGCTGAATACTTCTTTATCCAAGGAGCAACACCTCTACAAAATAAACAACAACTTACATACACCAATTACATCTCAAAATCCAGAGGCATATTATCACCACAATCCATCATTCACCACAGTGAAATCTACAAATCGCCCTCAAGATTTAATATTAAACACTATAGGTCACTCGCTTGTTTTCTTCTTCTTACTATCTACTGGCAAATTTCCCTTCAAAATGGCCTCGCATCAATGACTTAGTCTTATATATACAATATCTCTCTATTTTCATTCAGTTAAAATCCAGAAAATACTTTTAAATACAAATAACCAAAGAAAGTTCACTTATTACCGAAAGTCAATTGCCTGGTCATAGCTAACTGACTTTGTAATCTATTGGCCAAAAAGTAGCTCAGTATATAATGTATTTGTTAATGCATCATTGGTAATCCTTGCTTACCGAACCAGCTGGCTTCTTGAGAGGTGAGGACGAGGGTTGAGTTAGACAGAGACAACTCCGGCAACACAACAGCAGGCAAAGCCCAGGTGAACACCAGCAACGTGCCCACCAAGCAGACTGGTAGCGCCGCCATCACCTTTAAAATAAAACATAAAAAAGTAGATGCATCTCTCTCTACTTTTCCCTCTTTCTATCCGTGACTTTGGATAGCCATCACAGATAAATCAACATTTCTCGTGTTCTAGGATTTCTCAGTATGTTGTTGTTATGAATCATTTGCCTCTACACTTCATATCCTCCAACCTGAGAGGAGCTGTTGTAAACTATTTAATACGGTAGCTGGTGGTCTCTACCAAGTCCCTCTTAAATAAAAACATGTGTATGGAGTCCCTCAGCCACAGCCGAAGTTCTACCACCAGCTGCCAGAGCCCGCGACGATGGTCCTCCCACAGTCAATATAGCCGGTCTTGGTAAATAACATTTACCCAAATTTTCATCATTATTTAGCACTTGCAACCTACTGGAAACATTAACAAATTCTCTTGCGCTCCCGAATGTGATTGTGGAGATAGGCATAAATTTCTCACGTAGGCTGGTGAAAGGATGCTTTAGATAATTTCGTTTCAGTGAAAGTAAATGTGGTGTTGCACTAAGAGTGTTATGTCATATTAATAATTTAAATCTTTGCGGGTGGAAATTTCTCAGAAATGAGAGTAATGGCGACTGCAAAATGTAAGTGAGGAAACGACATAGGTAAGGTTAGGAGTGAGGAACTTTTCAAGAGGTATAGGGAGGCGCTGGGGAAGATAGAGATAGGGGAGGGATCCCGATAGTATGTGGTGTCTTGCCTAGAAGAGGGGTTGGTCGTGAATGGCTGTCCAGGGCAATTGCTATAAATTGCCGACTGGAAAAACATTGTGCAAACAATGGTTGGGCATTCATTGATAACTGGCAACAATTCTATGGCAACGACTACCTGTACTGTCGCGACGGAGTACACTTGTCTCGTGAGGGGGTAAAGACGTTGTCTGCATCCCTGGAGCGTGAAATTGTCACTCCGAAGGGGGGGTTTCGCCAGTAGAGAGGGGTCGGGGAAAGTGGGAGTCAAAAAACAAGCAGGTCCTGGGAAGTAAAATTAGTTGCTCAGGACAAGGGGTAAAACAGGACCAGGGAAGAGTAGGTTTAAATGTATATTATACAAACAGTAGGGGCAGTTCAAAAGATATCGAAGTCTTTAAACTGCTTAGGGAACATATGGGCACGGGGGTGGAGGAGACTGCAGTGGGAGCGGGTAAACAAAGTGAAAGACTACAGGGAAATAGTGTTAGGAATGATGACAAAACTAAATTAGACGGAGTTTAAAACTAAACGCGGTAAGGGGAGGACTCAGAACACGACTAACTTAAATGTATACTACACGAACAGTAGAAGTATGAGAAACAAAATGGATGATATTAGGGCCTTGGTATGTACCGAAAAAATCGATATAATTGCATTCACTGAAACATGGATCAACCTAGACACACGTGAGTTACCAGTCGAATACCAAATTGCGAGTTACAAACTGTTCCATACCGATAGGCAGACCAGGAAAGGAGGCGGAGTAGCAATCTATGTTAGGGATAATCTGAAGTGTGAAATAAATAAGGAAATAAAAACTGAGAGGAATACAGAAACAATTTGGATAGAGTTAAGCGACGGTCGGGAAAAATTAATCACAAGAGCAATATATAGACCCCCCAATCTTGATAGCGTCAATGAGGGACTTATCTGGGATGAAATGCGCAGGGCTTCCATACACAACAAAGTCTGTATAGTAGGCGACTTTAACCTTGGCCAAATAGATTGGACTGACCTTACGGGTAACTCAGAATCACAGGATTTTCTCGAGACGATCCAGGACTGTTTCCTAAGTCAACATATAACTGAACCCACACGGGGTAATAATATACTGGACTTAGTTCTGTCGAACAGAGAAAACCTAATTAGCAATGTCGAGGTAGGGAACGAACTTGCAAACAGAGATCACAAAGAAATTCGATTCCAGTTAGATTTTCAGGGCAGACGTAAGGAAAATTCCACTAAAGTACCAGATTTCAGAAGGGCAAACTTTGACAGTTTAAAGAGGCAGCTAAGAGAGGGGGTGTCGCGCTTGGCTGTGAACCTGACAGATGACACCGACCTGATAACGAGATCTGAGATTGCCGAGTTCCACGACAATTTAAATAGTGAGTTACTTAATGCACAAAGGCAGAACATACCATACAAAAAACTCAGATCAGACAACAATGACCCTAACTGGATAAATAATTATTTAAAGAACATCATTGGCCAAAGGAAGGCTATAGGTAGAAGGATAAATCGTGGCGAAATTCACCTCAGGGACTATTATAGGGTATTGGCGAGTAGGGTTAAAACCGAGATAAGGAAAGCAAAGAGGAATAATGAGGTAAGGATAGCAAGGGAGGCGAAGACAAACCCCAAAGGATTATACCAAATGTATCAAACTAAAACGCGAGGAAAGATTGGACCAATACGGTCAGACTTCGGCTAGCTCACTGATAACGACGGAGAAATGAGCAATAATTTGAATAAATATTTTTCAACAGTTTTCACCACCGAAAATTTAAACATGATACCCGAGGCATCGATTCTATTCAGAGATAGTGAAGAAAACAAATTAAGTGAGATAGTAGTGACTAGTAACGATGTTAGTAAGCAAATAGACAAACTAAAGCCTAATAAGTCACCTGGTCCCGATGAGATATTTGCCAGAGTATTAAAGGAATGTAAGGAAGAGCTTAGTATGCCCTTAGCAAAGTTGTTTAACATGTCATTAAAAACATGTGTAGTACCAGAATCCTGGAGGATAGCGAATGTAATACCGATTTTCAAGAAGGGGGATAGATCACTATCCTCTAACTACCGCCCAATCAGTCTAACATCAATAGTAGGCAAATTACTGGAAGCAATCTTTTCAAACTCTATTCGAAATCACCTGGAGAAGCACCGATTGATCAATGATTCCCAGCATGGCTTCACAAGCTGACGTTCTTGCCTAACTAATCTATTAACATTCTTTTCATCAGTTTTCGAATCGGTGGACGAGGGGCACAATTATGAGGTGGTATATCTCGACTTTAGCAAAGCCTTCGACAGAGTCCCCCACGAAAGACTAATTAGAAAGGTAGAAGCTCATGGCATCAAAGGTGACATCCTTAAATGGATTAGGGCGTGGTTACAGGACAGGAAACAGCGAGTGAGCATTAACGGCACTAAGTCCCATTGGAGCAACGTCACAGGTGGAGTTCCCCAAGGCTCAGTACTTGGACCATTATTATTTATTATATACATAAACGACATAGATATCGGCATTGACAGCAACATAAGTAAATTTGCTGATGACACTAAAATAGGACGTGTTATCAAATCTGACGAGGACTCGGCAAAACTACAGGAAGATCTAAACAAATTTTTCGAATGGTCTGAAAAATGGCAGATGAAATTCAACGTCGACAAATGTAAAGTACTCAGTATAGGAGATGTAAACAGGGAAACCAGATACCAGATGAACAACGATGCCATAGAGAAATCTGACTGCGAGAGAGATTTAGGAGTAATGATAAGTAGGAACCTTAAGCCAAGTAAACAATGTGTTTTTGCTCGTAACAAGGCTAATAAAGTACTTGGGTTCATACAAAGGAGTGTTAGTTACAAGACTAGCGAGGTCATCCTAAAACTGCATCTTGCTCTTGTGAGACCACACCTGGATTACGCAGTAGGGTGTGTCAATTTAGGGGGTGAAGTGGCTAAATTGAAAATCGAGTAATTTGGTAGCAATTTATTGTAGTCTTTAAGCATGCAAAACAATATTCTGGCATAAATTTTTTTTTATAATAAGTCCTACCTACATCAAATGGATTTTTAAATGTACATATTTGTGAATTTATAACATAACCAGCGTTTGCACACATGTTACTGTTTCAAGTTTCAAATTATTATATTTTATTATCCGTAGTCTATTTGAAAGTAACCAATGCCTTCATACTCTCTTTGCTTTGGTTTCTTGTCATCAGTAGTCTGCTTGCTATTTGTGCTTTGATGTAACCTTCTCGCCTCTCGTGGCTGTAAACATGGCCCGCTGCTTCTGTGACCATTTTCACACATCTCTCCACACTTTGAGTGTGGGAAGGCCACTTCGGCACCTGCATTGGAGTCTCTTTAAGGTTTCTCAATTCTTGGCTAGTTAGACTTGTTGTCAATGGTGGCTCTAAGACTTCCAAACTCAAGTCAACCAATTCTGACAATTTGGTGGCATTGACGTTTATTGGGGGAACTTTTCTTGAATGAAACGAACAGTCTCCCAACTGGTCGTCATCTATTAGCGTTCCTCTAATCTTTAGAATGACTTCTACAGCCTCGGTTCGGAGATTGGTACATTGACTGCAAAGCATTGCTTGCAAAACTGCTTCTGATCGAGCATACCAAGCGGACCTTCTTGCCACAGGTAACACGATGTCCCTCACTACCTTCCTCTGTGTTCTTACTAGCTGCAATTGAAACAAAAGGTGATTGGGCCCATCCACCCACATAGGATTAAGTTTCACACTAAACCACTGGGGAAGATAAACTCCAATAATAAATTCAACAATTAACCTCAAATTCTTCAGCACTTTGCCCTTCAATTCGTGTTTGGAAATCCAAATCCTGCAGAAACGAAGAGCTGTAGTTAACCAACGGCTGTGACTGACAGGTCTAATCTCCAAGAGAGCCAATGACTGAGGCACTTCTCCTGATCTTATTGCTTGGGCAATACGATAAGCATAGGATTGATCTGTGCTGAGATCTTTGATGACTCCTTCAGACAACGCCGGAAGGGGAGGGCCAACTTCGACCTTTGGAAAGGTTGTATTTATTTCTAGTTGTGTTGCTTCATCCAGCATGATGCCAAGGGGACCTGACCACTTGTTGTTGCTCTTTGTAGGACCATCAAGTTCCTGGATGAGATGACGAAGAGGTAGCTCGCCTGTATGTAAATCACATACAATCCAAACAAGTCTTCTTCCTAGTTTTTTCTCTAAATGCGTCATTACACCCCCCTGCCATCCGGTGTTCACTGCAGTTGAATCTCCACCAACAGCCTGCAGTGAACTGCCAAGTCCTCTCTCCTGAACCCAACATAAAATATGATCAGCAATGACCTCTGCATGTTTCTTCCCTTCTACTTCAGTTTCGGGAGCAAAGTGAAACAAAAACCGACCACCAGGCTCAGAACAGACAGAGTAGTGTTCTTCTTTGATGAGACCTGGAAACTTTCTGTTCACTCCCTCTACTTCTAGCAAAACTTTTGTGTCATCTATTCTTCCATCAAACAAAAGACAGGAGAGCCCTCCCTCGCTTAAATCTTTTTCATGCTGATCAGATATTTCCTTCATTATTTTTTCTTGTGCTCTTCTAATTTTATTATGATCTATCACCAAAGATACATCCTCTCGGCTGATGAGGCCTGCATCTATCCAAGCGGCAGTTGCAATTTCTGCAGCCTCACGAAGTCCAGCATGGTGGCGAATACTAGCTAAAGCAATGTTTGAAATATTTCTTGTGTTGTATTTCATTTTCTTTGGTAAAGGTTCAGATGGCTCTTTGGAACTATCATCTGATGTTGCTTCCTGTTCATCAGAAGAACTATCAAAGAAGTGATAAACATCTTGACACAGCTCTTCCTCTCTTTGGATGGCTTCTTCACTCTTCATTTTCTTCTTTTGTTCCCTCTCTCGGATTTGTTCTCTCTTCTTGGCATTAGCAATCTGCTTCTTTGTTTCTGAATAATCTATTGAACCCATTTGCATACTTCCTTGGCCTTCTGCCTTTGTCCTCTGTGCCTTTATAAATTCAAGCTCTAAAACAGGGATCTTCTTTTCACGAGGACAACCACAATCAATGTGGGAATTATTTTCTCTCTTACCTGAGTGAGAACAGTTGGATTCAGAACATAATTGTATGGAGCACTTGCAGGTTAAAATGTCAAACAGAGTATCAAGTGTGTGCAGAAATTCATTTTTCCTGGCCAAGTTTCCTTTACCAAGTGATGTTTCAACTGCTTTGTGCCATAATTTCGTTAGTTTTAGCTCAATAGTTCGACACTGATTAATCACAGGTGGTTTGAATAGTGCATTAGCTTTTGTCCATTGATGCAGAAGAGGGACTATCATGTCATTTATGAGTTCTTTATCTGTATTTTTCCTTCTGTCCTTTGCATTTTTTTCTCGAAGGAGTATCCCTAATCTTAGCATGTCTCTCACTGTTGGAAGTTCTGATTCAGGAAGCTCCTTCCCTTTACCAACTAGCAGGCTCAAGTGGGTTGACAACTGACTTCTTGTCTTCAATTTTGACATCTTCACACTATCTGACAAATAGAAAAATATTTCAATGTTTCATAATTCAATTGTTGTTTCAAAAAATATCAATTTGTTTATCAAAAATGCTGTAACAGAAATAACATAATAATTTCTTAGAACATAATGTTTTATACAATGATATAAGTAACTGCGACAATCAATATGCCCTACTTACAATAATTAAAATGTAGAATTCGTCTGGTAGACTAGGTGCAAGTGCAATGAGAGCAAACCACCGTCTATGATATCTAGAAGGAGAGTGAGCCGGGCGCCTTATCCTCACGCTTGGTACAAGTCAAAACAAGAATTAAACTGTCCCACACGGAGAGCCTGTTCATGTTCATGTTCTGACATGCATATTGTACACAAGCTATAGAACCATAAAATACTCCATAATCCATATGCTTACATGAGATTAGTTAATATCAAGTGAATAATTCTAATCAAGTCTCATTAATTTGTTGAAATACTGATATTTGAAACTTTAAGGTATAATTGATGTAGGTGAGTGTTATTTCAATTCATTTTTGTTTGCTAATCTCAAGTTTAGACATAAAGAGGCACAATATTTTTACTACCAAATTTGATTTTTAACATGTTGACAAAATTGACACACCCTATTACGCAGTTCAGTTCTGGTCACCGTATTACAGAATGGATATAGAATCCTTGGAAAGAATTCAGAGGAGAAGGACAAGACTAATCCCGGGCATTAGGAACCTTGAGTATGGAGACAGGTTAAAGTATCTTAATTTGCACTCCCTTGAGAGACGTAGAGCGAGGGGCGACCTGATAGAGGTGTATAAGTGGAAGGCAGGGCTAAACAAAGGGGACATTACAAAGGTACTCAAACTATCCAACCAGGAGCGAACTCGTAACAATGGTTTTAAATTAGACAAATTTAGATTTAGGCGTGAAATAGGTAAACACTGGTTTGGAAACAGAGTAGTGGATGAATGGAACAAATTACCAAATATCATCATTACCTCGAATACGCTGAATTGCTTCAAACATAGGTTGGATGCTCATATGAGCAATAGGGGTTGGGTGTAAACGGGACTGCCCAGTATGGGCCAATAGGCCCGCTGCAGTTTTCCCCATTCTTATGTTCTTATGATACATAAAGTGGAAATTATTGATACAGGTCTAAAGCAATGCGTGGCCCTATGGAGGTCTTCTTACGTTCACTGTAACGATGGGTAATATCTTACCAAAGTGCCATATTAGCTTGATCGTACTAAGAGTCTTGTACATTATCAGTAAATTTACAATTAATAACCATCACTAAAACATCACAGAAAAATAATAGTGACGACTTGAACTTCATCGCTATTTAAGCAGATATTCTTTCCACTGTGTGTTGTAGTTCAGTGGACATGTACTGTATAATTATATACTGTAGTGCTCAAGATGTGGGTGCTATGATATTGCCGAAACAGTGGAATATACCAGAGCTGGGGCACAAACATTGGAGGTTGTTGCCCTGCAGCAGTCTGTCGCTTCTCCCTGTTCATACAATGACTTGCTGTTATTTAGTAATTGAGGACAAGGGCCCACGATTCTCTTCTACACTCACCTACTAGTCCACTATTCTGCCCGCAAAGAAGTGCTGCTAAACATTCAGAGCAGAATGTGGCAACAGCTATAAAATACTCCATATATGTCTTAGGAATATTTTTCAGACACGTTGTTACTCTCGCTTTGGGGATTAAGGGCTTACAAAGGTCAAGTGAGGTCATGGGATACAAAGTTAAGAAATATACTCCTTTCTGTCATATACTGTAGTGTATTTAAATGTCACATTCCTGTTTTGAAATCAAATAACATACAACTTTCGTGATATCTGTCGTTGGTCTTGGAAATGCCGTAGTAAAATATAACTATCTGTTGGGGCCATTTTGGATTTCATATGGCCGCGGCATAAAATTATTAAACCTTCTTTGACATCTCAGCTTCTAATCTTGGTTAAAATATCAACATTGTTCCTGTACCCACATTAATGTCGTTAAAGAATCTATTTATTGTCTAATAAACATAACAATGTATCAATATTTGAAGTTAAATGGAATAAACAATTCAAAGAATATGATTTTAATCCCATTAAAAAAATTAACCATGTATTTCTTATTGATTCATCACTATATAGACTGCTGTTCCACACTGGAATGTTCTCATGCAAAATTATGTATTTATAACAGAAAATTATTTATTATTGTATTCATCTAACACAGGTCCGCAACCTTCATACACTAGTCGGTCACTTAATGGTGCAAGAAATTAGCAATCGGCCGCAGGTGTATTAAGCCAACATAAGTCAGCTCTGTGTTCCATAGAACTGAATGTCAAATTAGAAATTCAGGATTATGTTGTAATATCAGATAATAGTTATAAACGACAGCGATATTTAAGACTAAACATAGCTTTAATTTTCAGCTTATGCCAAATTCTGCTTAAAAATAATAGCACTAGTCACTAGCCTAGTTAAATATTCTGTAAAGAAATTAGGGAAAAATAACTTTTAGCAATACAAAATAACGGTTTAATAACCGATTTGCACCCGAAATACGAGCATATAGGGGGAATTGCTTTATAAAGTAGTATTATGATATCCTACAGTATAATAAACCCCCAAAATTGTGTAATATTATTATAAATGACAGAGAAAAGTCCTACATGAGTTTTGTTCATGTAAAATATTTTTTTTTTTCCATAGGAAAATCAGGGCTTCAGTTCCAAATACAAATATACAGAACAATTACCAGAACTCATGTGAGGGTTGAGCCTGGATGTGATTTGCAGTTTCAGAAGAAGTTGGTTCAAAGTGTTACGGCAGCCTTCACCATTTCTGTGGTGTGACCGCTTGTGAGTTTAGAACGGCACTTGTTCTTCACAAAGGTAAGCACACTGAATGTCTGATCACAGCAGTATGTTGATCCAAACATTGAAAGAATGATGAAAGCTACTCTTTTCAACGTTGACTGATATACATGTAGCGTGGGTGACCCACACTCCTGCTGGAGGGCAGTTTTTTCTTGGCCTTTCTCACGTGGCTGGATGGCTTATTCTCCACCCTTACATTTATTATTTCTTACCCTGGCCGAGGCACCTGCAACTGTTTTATTTTATTTTTATTTTGTTTAAGCATTCGTGCCGGAGCCCCTCCAGTGGCGCACACCTCACACCTGTGTAGGATTGTGTGTGGCCATCGGGGATAGGGGAGAAACAGGCCGAGCCCATAGTGACGACTGTGATCGTACAGTCACTCCACTGTGCGGGGGTTGTCTTTGGTAAAACACAGAAGGGTCTCCAATAACCTTCTACATGAAAGAATGGCAGTTAACCTAAGAATAAAAGTAAAAGACAAAAATAAACCCGTTGATAGATCAAGTGTGATTACCCTAGCATATGTTGAGCTAGGTGTATCCTTCAATAGGGTGTTTAACCAGAATGAGGGATTTAAAGTCATTTGACGCAATGAGAACGATGCAGACAAACTGCTCACGACGAAGACAAAACAAATCTTTGCCAGTAATAGACTTAGTGTGGTCGTGCCCCCTGAGCTTAAAGCAAGGAGATCAGTTTTAGTATGGAAACTTGTTTCTCAAGTAGGTGAGGAAGAGCAGAATTCTTGAAGACAGATATAGAGAACAGAAATGAAGGACTTAAGCTTAAAGATCTGCTTCGAAGAAACGGATATGGCAGACAGGGTTCTCCAAAATGACTTCCTAACATGCAGCATGCCAATATCCCCACACTAAATAAAGAGGGAATAGTTCACAAGCCTCCTTTCGTGCTTCACGTGTTTCAAATTTGAAGAACATTCTACAAAGTACAGCCCAGAAAAGAAAAAAAAAATACTGCTCCAACTGTGCAGAGGAAGGGCATGTTTATACACAGTGCAATAACACCAACAGAGGCTGTGTAAACTTAAAAAAAGAACGGAGAGGTATATCAAACCCTCCCAACCATTGCCATGTACTGCCCTATTAAAAAGACCCCCATAAATACAAACAGGATGCAGAAGACCAAAATGAAAAGAACAAAGATCAATATGCATATATAAAAATAGCAGAGGGGGTGGTAAAGGAGGTAACTAAGCCAACCATTGACACCTTAGTGAAACCTTAGTGAAACAGATCACTTCAAGGTAATGGTAGCATGCTCACCAGCAAAACATTATAGCCCCAGGGTTCTGTGCCGATGAACTAAATAGAATGTTGGAAATAAACAACATCCCACGAATGAACTTCCCAGCAAACCCAAATTCAGCAAATATCTTACACGCCACCAGCACTCCAGAGCATATTGAACACTTTAGGCAAAGATTAGTCGTTCCCAAAGAAGCAACAGCAACACCAGCAACCCCCGATACCGAGCCTGAAAAAGCCATACAACCCGGAGACAATAACGAGAAGCCAAGAGACCCAAGAATACCACGAGTCACGAGACAAAAGAGGAAAACAATGACCAAGATAAAAGAGGAACTTCACAACGAAACAACGCCTACCACCCCAATACCTGAAGACGCAACAGATAAAGGACTTAGGTTCTATCAAACATCAAAATACTATTCCCACCAATCAAAGAACCTTCAGGAAAACTCATCGAGGACTTGGTTACATCAAATGATATTGTATGGCAGTACACAGATGAACGATATGATAAAGACACCGTATGGAGAATGATCATGAAAGATAAAAAAAAAATTGGCACAAAGGACTTCTTTGTATTCTCAGCAGCAGAACTAAATAGGAAAACATCGGGACTTCGTTAAACGCCTGGACAAACTAAAATTAAAACACTCTACCACCCCCATTGACTTACCAATGAAACTCTTCAAGGAGTTCTCCCCGGAGCTTGCTAAGCCACGATGTTCCATCATCAATGCTTCTCCCAGTCAAGCCAGATGCCCAGCTGACTGGAAGACCTCTTATGTATCACCAGTGCCCAAGTCAACCAGCCCACAATCCTTAAATCAGCTACGACCTATTGCAATCACCCCAATACCCAGCCTAATCTGTGAAAGTTTTGTGTTCGACTGGGCTTATGCTGATATTGCAGGAGTCGTAAACCCTCAGCAATTTGGCAATATGAAAACTTCCTCCACCACTCACTGTCTTGTCAGCTTTCTCGATTACATATACCGCCATCTCGATAAACGAAAAACGTCTGTAGCTGTCGCCTTCATTGATTTCACTATAGCATTCGATCTAGTCGACCACAATATAATCATCAACAAAGCTATTGACCTCGGGCTTCGGAGAAGTCTTATACCATGGCTTACAGGCTTCCTCAGTGACCGACGCCAAGCTGTACGCTTCCGAGGGGCTGTCTCCACCTTTCAGTCACTCACCTGTGGCGTCCCCCAAGGCACCAAGATGGGACCACTCTGCTTCCTTATGCTCATCAATGATACCCTAAGAGAAACCCCTGCGCGCTGGAAATATGTCAACGACTCCACCATGGGGATCAGCGTCAACAATTCTGCTCCCGACTATACCGCCCTTCAGGATTTATTGAACAGTCTCCAAAACTGGGCCACCAGCAACCATGTCACCATCAACCATACCAAGACCATGGTTATGCACATCAACCTCTCCTCCGACATTGTCCCACCTCCTTCCATTACTTTAGGTCCGAACACACTCCAGGTTGTAGATTCCACGAAGCTCCTCGGCGTCACAATAGACAACAAACTAAATTGGAAACCACACGTCAGTGAAGTTGTCAAATCCTCCAGTTCCGTCTCCACCTCCTCCGCCGACTCAAGTCCCTCGGAGTTCCTGCACCCGAGCTCCTCAGTGTTTACGCAACATTCATACTTCCCTAGCTCACCTATGCCTCCCCCACCTGGTCTTCCTCCCTAAATGCCACACAACGTAAACACCTAGAAAAAGTGCAAAAGAGGGCATGTAAGATTATTCTCTCCCCTTCCTACTCCACATATCAAGAAGCGCTCAACACACTGACCCTTTCGACTCTCACTGACCATCACCACGACCTCATCTGCAAATTTGGTAAGAAGCTTCTACACCATCTTCGACACCGGCTCCTACTACCACCTGAGATCCCTAGCCCGAGAATTGCTGTTCGACACCACAGCCGCATCCAGCCCATACGTGCACGAACTGATCGCTATAAGAACAGCCCAGTCCCAACCATTGTAAAAATTATCAATAACTTGTAATAAACCAGTGTATTCACTCCCAGTAAATACTACTTCTTGCACTGTCACTATGTTGAAATGCACTGTAGTTTGAGCTTCTCCCCATCTAGTTATTATATATCTTATTTGTATCACTTATGTTACTTGTATATTATTTGTAATTCGAAACCCATTCCCCAAATATGTAACTGTATATTTTCAGCCTTCTGGCTGCCAAGCTATTTCAATAAACCGTTTATTATTATTATTATTATTATTATTATTATTATTATTATTATTATTATTATTAAATGAGATCACCGCCTCAACTACAATCCTCAAAGAAAAAGAAATAATGGATCATCTTCAACTGAAAACACTCAAGTTCCTGCAGCACACTGTCCGTGACTGGAATACGTGCAAAACATCAGTTTTCAACATACACAACAGAATCAGTCCGGACATAATTCTAATAAGTGCACATGGCGAACCTGACAAAAAAGAATAATAAAAATATTCAACTACGACACTCACCAATCGAACAATAGTGGGCAAAAACATGATGGAATGGCAGTAGCGGTGAAAAAAGGAATCTAATATATAATAGTAGACAACTTTAACAGTGAATTTATTGCTATCAAGCTCCAAACAACTCAGGACGAAATAGTAATTGCAACAACTTACCTCTCTCTCGAAGACCTCCTTAAACTACAATATCCCAATGTACATCCTGGGATATTTTAATGTTAAACATCGCATATTTAACAATGGCAACAATAAAAACATAGTTATAGCACTTGAACAAATAATAAACACCGGAAGACTACGTACTTCACCACATGGATGGGACCAAACAGCGTCTCAACACCCGACAAAATCCTGTGTAACAAGAAAGCATTTTTTTCACGTGAATTAGCCCACCCAGGCGGCACAGCTCACTGACCCACATCGGGGCCTGGGGGGGGGGGGGGGGGGGGTTGCTGATCTGACTTTCTGCCTCATTTACACACAATTGCAGGGTCTCAATTGTTTCTCTTGCTTTGACAACACAACATACATATATTGTTTCTCACTATTGATTGTTTTTTAATTTTTGCATTTCTTTATGGTTCTTTATTATTATTATTATTATTATTATTATTATTATTATTATTATTATTATTTTAATTTTGTACTTTTATAAATTTTATTTATTTTTTATTATTTATTTTTTTAATTTATTATTATTGTTATTATTATTATTGTTATTATTATTATTATTATTATTATTATTATTATTATCATTATTATTATCGCTGGATCTTTGGCTGACTGTACATCCACAACACTGACAGTCAATACAGACTGTCAGTGTTGTGGATGTACAGTACAGGTTTCTTTGGTTTATTAGCAGTGCTATTCTTTGTTTCTGAAGCCTCCTTAAAATTCCTAATCTTTGTAAGTGATTGAACTTGAACATTCATGATTGGTTTTATTTGTGAGTTACACTTGGGTTTAAACCATTTACACTGTATACAGTTAGGATTCCAGCGATCAGTAATATGGTGTCAAACACTCTTACAAAACGAACAGGTAACAGTTTTTGAATAACTATTAGTATTATCGTCATGTTTTGACACACTGCGTTACTGTGTAAACTTCCGCAAATCACTAGAATCTCCAGCAGATGAGCCATATGAGTCAGCCTTCATAAAGCGCTTCGAGTCGGGGACCTTTTTCGGAGTCAGTGCATGTCTGCTAACTTAGCGGCTGTAACGACCTCGTATATTTCTCTCTCGTTTAAATACAGGCGAATTTCAGGAGGAAATTTACGCTTAAATTGTTTTAAAATGATAAATTCTTTAAGTTTTTCAAGTGAGATAATGTTACCTGCCTTGAGCCATTTTTCGAAATGACGTTTTAGTTTATCTACAAACACCCAGTAAGTAGTGTTGGGTGCCTTTTGTTGATTCCTAAAATTCGCACGGTAAGCCTCTGCTACTTGATGATAAACCTGTAACACACTATTCTTTACCACGTCATGCTTCCTACAATCATCACCGCTAAGACTGGAATAAATTTGCCAAGCTTTACCGACAAATTTGGTTTGTACCAGAACAGCCCTATACTGTTTTTCCCATTAAAGATTAACAGCAAGCTTCTCAAACGTGGTGAAAAAGGAGTCAGGATCATTCTCGTTAAATGTGCTAATAAGCTGAGAATTCTTACCAAGTTTAAAATTTTTCTGTGCTACTGTTGTTGGCATAACTGTGCTAATTGTATCTCTAGCTTTATCTATTCTTATTCCTGTTCCCTGTCTCTCTTTTAGCCCAGAAAGTTCACGTTGTTGTTCATGCTCAAGTTGTTAAAGTTTGACATGATATTCCAAAGTTGTTAGTGAATCATTGTATAATGTGGTTGGACTATAATTTTGTGAAACATTTTCAGAGATGTTATTTTAATAATACGGTCCAGGCTGATTGCAGTCTGTTATTTAGAAAACCGCACAACTAATCCTGATCTGAAGGTTTTTGCTCCACAACGGTTTCCAAAGTACTGTAATAATGCAATAAAATTCTGTTGATATATTGGACAAACTAAGGCATAAATTGCGATCATCTTAAAATTTAACATGTTTGTCATCAGAATATATTTTAAATGTTTTAAGTACATTCTCCCACCCACAAAATATGTGGCCAGACACAAATTCCATGTCTCTATCTCTTCAAGAATCTGAGAAATTAAAGAAAGTATATTGTAAATAGTAGCCACTTCGAAATTCAAGATGGCCGCTGCGGCACCCGGGAGCAAATTCAGTGACATCACTTTTTATCATCAGTAATATATATACAAAACATTTAAGAATATTGCCACATTCTACTCTGAATGATTAGAATACTCTCTCTTTTTCATTCCTGCACCCTGCCTATACAGAATATTCCATTCACACACGTGTCCAGTCACAGCCTAGTCCTCACCAGATTATCATTTGCAAGATTTGTGACGTTGCCTTTCGGTTTTCTTGCGCAACATCAGTATGATAAATATTTCTCAAAACGTGGTCGGTCTAACTGCGTTGTGTTAGGCAATCTGGTGTGGGAGTTTCAACTCATCTTCAGTGTTGCCACAGAAATTTAAAAGATAAATTCCCTGACTGAATTCTAACAATTCCCCGACTATTCAAGGGAGACAGAATAAGTGAATTGATTTTTTGTATGAATCTAGGCGGGAGATGATGGTCATACACTGGAGGCTGTACAGTGAGAGAATGAAGTATAATGAAAACTGACGACCCCTTTATAAAGTTCCACTGGCCACTGCTAACTGTTGTTGTTGTTGTTGTGTTTGATTAGCTGGCCGTCGACTTCAAGGGTTATTACGGCTGTAGCAATTGTTGTGAGTGGTGGACCCGTGGACTTTCAAGGTGTTATTTCTGCTCCGTCGATGTTTTATTAATGTTGTGTCACTAGCGGTCAATCAATCAAAGGAACATCGGACTGAAGGGATTAATTGTCAACCAAAACAATCAGAAAGTGGGCAACACTTTACTTGATTTCATCACAGCTATAATAAAAAAATATCGACATTCAACTTTACATACATTATGTTATCAAAGCTATAATCAAAATTAGCTTTGATAAGGTTAGAATCATCCACCAGCAGGTCTGATGACATCGGGATTGGACCCGTATAAAAATCTTGAGATTATTGGAAGAATTTCAGAAAATGTTCACTAAATTAAAAAATATCTTTTATTAGTAGCAGTTATATTTTCTTAGATATATTATGAATATAACAAGATTTTAAGATATCTCTAGGTCACTGAGCAAAACATTATTTATTTTGGCAATAGATTCTGGGCAGCTTCACCCCTCGAAATTTAGAGCCAAGATTCCAATATTTTCATGAACGCACCAAATTTTGTTATCGCAAAATAACTTTTAACACACCGATTGTGTATTGGGGAGAGTTTGCGGACACACAATTCACTTTTAACATGTGGCCATTAAATAATAGTTTCTTCTATGTTGTCAGCTGGAAGGAACCCTCGACTCCGACTCCCCCGCGCTCCCTCTGCCTCCAACTCCTACTCTGGGTTGCTGTTAATCAAATCACTGCAAACAATAGACTAGAAAATTGTTGTTCCTCTCATTTCGACGATGCAATTACGATGAAAATGCAAATACAAGTAATACTCAGTATTTCAAGCAACGGTCATGAACTTATGAATTGTTGCATTGCTATAAACACTTGATTCTACCTAATTTGGGTGTGCTGATCTCATATCTGAAGTTAGTTTCTTTCTGTAAGCTCTAGTTTTTTTGCAATCAAGGTATTTTGAAATTTCAAAATTTCGTCTTCGTCTTATTGACCTCGTCGTCTATCTTGAAAAATATGTCATTAAACTGTCATTAAATTAGCTGGGTAATAAACAATAAAATATTACATATTCTAAATTTATTCAACAACACAATTTGAAACATGTTCCATCTAAAACAAAGGTTGAAATTTGTATAAAACTCATTGTTAGGTAAGAAATTTGTTACTATGAGGAGACAAAGCCCAATCACATTTTAGCCAGGTAGGAATTTGCGCTTGAAGCTCTTGCGTTTGTGAAATGTCTCAGGGCACTCTCGTTTAATGCTCCAGCAGTAGTCTGCCATCATATGTTTGTCCCATCTCCCTTGGTAGCGGTCTTCCATGGTCTTGAGATCCTGATGAAACCGCTCGCCTTGCTCGTCACTTACTGCCCCTAGGTTCTCAGGGAATCTATCAAGATGACTATATAGGAAATGGAGTTTGACACTCATATTGCATCCAAGGTCATGAAAGGCTGACAACATGGTTGTATACAAGGGTTTCATAGTTGTCAGCCTTTTTATTACCAAGAAAGTTTTCCATTACCGCCACAAATGAAAGCCATGCACCCCTTTCCTTGTCGTCCATCTTTCTGACAAAGTCTTGATCACGTACAAGTGCACGAATTTGTGGTCCATCAAACACACCTGCCTTTATCTTCTCAAATGACAAAGCAGGGTGAGCAGAGACTATGTGTTGGAAGCATTCACCATCAGTATTTAATGCTCTGACAAACTGTTTCATCAGGCCCAGCTTGATATGGAGAGGAGGAAATATGATCTTTTCTCGACTGACGATTGGATCATTGACAATGTTTGGCATACCAGCTTCCAGAGTCTCACGTAAGGGCCACTCCTTCAGGTTCCAATGCCTGTCTCTAGCTCGGCTGTCCCACATGCAAAGAAAGCAGGGATACTTTGTAAATCCTCTTTGTTGGCCAAGAAGGAAGTTCACCATTTTGAGGTCAACACAAATTGTCCAGTTGTGCTCATGGTATTTTAGCAGGTGAATCACAGTTTTAATGTCATTATACTCCTCTCGTAAGCACACAGAATGACCCACTGGAACAGCTGCATAGACATTACCATTATGTAGTAGCACACACTTCAGGCTACGCTTACAACTATCTAGAAATAATCGCCAGTCATTTGGACTATACAATGGAATCCCTAATTCCTGGAGAAGACCCGGGATATTATGACAGTAAACAAACTTATTCTCCTCTGTAAAGAATGGCACAAAATCCTGTTCCCGCTTTCTGAAGTCTGAAACTTTTGTGGTCTGGTTCAGTAGAGCCTTTTCTTGCAACCTAGAAGCTAGAACTTCTGCTGCATTTTTGGAGAGACCCAAATCACGCACAAGGTCATTCAGCTCTGGCTGACTAAACTTCTGAGGGGTTGATGACTCTGGTGTACCATCAGAAGAATCGTCGGAATCTGCAAGTATTTCTTGAGTTTCATGTTCACTCTCTTGGTCTTTGTCGCTTCCCTCCTCTTCAGCTGGAGACAACCCATTAAAAACTGGAACTGGTAGCTCATCAGAGTGCAAAGTAGGTCGAATTGCTGAAGGGATACTAGGATACGATATTTTATGTCTGTTTTTCTTGCCAACACCCTTCGTATTGATCAGACAAAAATAGCAGTCAGTTGTGTGGTCCTTCGGTTCTCGCCAGGTCATGGGAATTCCGAACGGTAAGCCCTTACGTTTTCCTTTTGTCCAGTCACGCAGCATTTCTTCGCAGTTATGACACACAGCATGTGGAGCCCATTTTTTGTCTTGGTCGCCAAGAGTAAGTCCGAAGTACGCTTTATAGCCGCGCCTCACAAACGATGTTATATTGCGCCTCTGACGAATAAGCGTGAAGTATCCACAAATATAACAGAAGGCATCATGTTTGTTCACACATTGATTTCTCTTTGTAGCCATGACCAAATCTGAAAGAAAAAACAGACAAAATTATATCTCCCTATTGATACCATAATCGTGTAATTAATTAATTTGACCGCAAACGGCTAGAATGTAAAACCTCAAATTTCATGAAAACTGGAGCATGCAGAACAAAACTGGTTTCAAATATGAAATCAGCAGATCAAAAATGGTAAGAAACAGTAAAGAAATCTCATGCAACTGGGAATTATAAAAAATTTGTTGTCCTGTGTAATCCATTATCTGGTCATTGTATCACACAGGCAGAATCACGCCAGAATGGTATTAGGACGTTTGGCCACAGACATTTGGGCCATTGGTCACGGTCTCTGGACGTTTGGGCCATGTACCAAAAATTTTCTGACTGTAAATTATAAACCTTTTAATATCCCTGGGAACCTTGTAGTCTGGAAGTGTCAGATTAGGAGCCTTCAGGGTTAGGTTAGGTTAGGTTAGTTTATTATGTTGTTACTTATATTAATTGACCCGTGGCTTAAGCGCCCTAACTACCTTGGCCCAAATGTCTGTGGGCCGAACGTCCTACTTTCTGTCAAAATATAGAGATAGTCGAGAAGTAGTTTAAGGCGCAACAATTAAAACACTCAGATTGTGTGTAAAATGACATTTATTCTAACACCTAGTAATGTGAACGAGTAGCAAATATTAATAACTCTCACACTTCGGTTGCTTGAAATATTGTATTCTCATCATAATTGCCTCATGGAAATGAAAGGCCACAACATTTTTGCTCTGGAAATTGTCTGTAGTAATTCGACTACCAGAGTAGAAGTTGGGTGGTGGAGGCAAGGGGGGGTGGGGGGTTGGTGTAGGAGTTGGGAGGCGAGGGTTCCACAAGCTGCCTACACAAGCCTGCCGTCACGTTCAGTACACAACATGAAAACTATATTATTTAATACTTTTAGGCAACAGTAATATCGGTTTGCATCATACTGTAAATTGCACATTTAATAATAATAATATTAATAATAATAATAATAATAATAATAATAATAATAATAACGTCTCTTTTATCGTTTAACCTCACTATTTGGCACAACTGAATTATGAGATTTGCTGATTCTTGTCAGACAGCTGCCAACTGAATTATCGGTGCTCACATTAAGCTTATATTGTAATAAATATGTGGTGTCCACTTCCTGATTGTTTTGATAGCAAATTAATCCTTTCACTATGACGTCTTCTTATCTACTTTATTCTTTCTACCGCCAGACGATTATATTCAGATAGGGAAGTTCCATCTCGTAGTCAAAGGGTTAAATAAGACTTCGCTGCTTCAATAAGATGTAGATTCAAACATATCCATAATTCGTTTTGCTCACAAAGGGACGCCTTACTTAGAGCATAAATTCATCCCCCTCTCATTGTAACCATACTGTAGATTTTTCATCTGGCTAGTGCAAGACTATTACACTCAACTGACAAAACCCCTATTATCAAAGCGTTATTCTGTATTGTAATCTCTCCCAACTGATGTATACACTGAACACTTTCCCTCCTCACCAACTAGTACTTCGTCTCATCCACTATAAAAATACACTACACTGACACTCCCTCTCCCCCACTCTCTCTCCCTTTACCAAGTATTGCCAGGTAAAATTGCGAGCACGAGACCCAGGGTGGAGTCGGTGCTTCTTTGGCTGACTATACATGCGTGAATACACTTCCCTTTACCATATCTGCCTGAATATAAAATATGTCCATAAAGCGTACCTGCCTGAAAACTGGTGTGAGAGTAGGACTGTACATGCTCCTGCAACCACAATGATCATAGCAGAGTGAACATGAGGAAGGAGGCAATGCCTGGGACAAGTGGAACTCCAGCACTACATGGCAACTCAGCTAGTAATTGTGTCGTCACCACGGAGTTAAAACGCATAAAGTGTGTGGTAAGTGAAATTGCTCCCGAAGATAATTATGACTGCCCATTAGGGACATTCATTTATTACCAGATAATTTCTTTAAAACTATATTTAAGGTTCTTAAGTCACATTTTACCTTCACTGGAGATATGATGCATAATGCGCTACCACACGAGCACATGTCACTGTCATGGTTTTGGGTGTATCGGTGGTAGTATGAGTGGATTATATTATATGTCGTATTTCTTATTTCTTACCTTAGAGTTCGATACCTTCACACTGATTACTTACAGGAGATTATGGCGTATCTACGTAGAAGTTCACTCCACCACTCGACATTCCATGATTTATACTTGATAAGTGATGATTTAATGAATTCATTTAATTTTCAACATCCATCTAAGTTATTGGTTATACTTTGTCATAACCAATCAGTCATTACCTTTAGTAATAATAAGATAGGATCACAGATACGGGCAGATAATTGCACTTACATTTATTTGTCAAGCTTCCATACAATGATTTACAATTTGCATGGATATATGATTCGCTCACGTTCACGCTGTAATAAAATTAATCTTCTAAAACAGGGAATTTCCAACTTGGGGACACATGTGATTACTCTACTGTGGGTATGACTTAACAGAGTCTAATCCTTCAAGTGATACATATACTGCCAACCTGGATTGCCTTTGTTACAACCAGGCTTCATCACAAGAACATGTTTCCATGGCCATAGTAACAAAAAGTACTCTTGGGTTACCACACATAGTCTCGCGTCACTGACAGTCACTGTAGACGGTTATCGCGGCAAGGAGAACTGGTAAGCGTGACTTGAATTAACCATTTAGGTGCAATAGACCAGCCTGGATTGCTTTTGTCGCAACCAGGCTTCCACACGTGATATTTCCACGGGGATAACAAACCTAGGTTAACACACTTAGTCTCGTGTCGATCACGGTCACGGTAGACGGGTGTCGTGCAGGAGAACTCTGTAAGTGTGAATTAATTAACCATTTACTGTAGGTTTGATAGGCCAGCCTGGATTGCTCTTGTCGCAACCAGGCATCCACATGTGATATTTCCACGGGGATAACAACCTAGGTTAACAGGCTTAGTCTCGTGTCGACGACGGTTCACAGGACGGAGTGGCGGTGGAGGACTCTGTGTGGTGTGGTGTCTCGCCCCCTTTCAGGAGGGAGTGGATGGAGACGACGTCTTAACTAACCCATGGCTCAGGGGATACTCCTTAAAATGAGGTTTTTGGGTGTGAAGCGATGAACAGTACAACATTGTTTCACTGCCCACCCCCCCTAAAGGCTGGCTAGCATACACTAATTGAAAAATACATGTCCCAGTTATGCCTCGCCGGGCATCTTATCTCTGGTAAAACAAACTTTGGAGTTGGTTGCGTGGGTAAGCCTAACGCAACCCATGACAGTCACTATGGCCCATGTGCAAGATCAGCCGTGGTGTATACCATGCTGTAGTACTCCCATGGTTGTTATGCAAGAAGCGTTTTTGGCTAAAAAAAAATATAAATATGTACGATTCGTTATTGGAACATGGGGAAATTTCGTGGTACACGTACTCCCCCCCCCCCCCCCCCCCCCCGTCCGATGACCACTACGAGGGAACTATTTTTGAAACCAAAAGAAAGAAAATTGATTTGGATGGAAAAAAAATGTATAAATCTGCAAAGGAATAATATTTTTTATACGATATACTCCATATAGAACAGCACATGCAGAATTGTATTGTTCTTTTTAAAAGCGGTCCATGTTTGTGTACAAAAAATGCCGCCAGCCTCTATTTGTCTCATCGCCGTTTATATCCTCCAAATTCGCCTAACCATCTAAAAGGTAAGCCTTTAAGATAACTAATACAACTAATTTATGTGTAGAAATGTATGGAAATCAAATTAAACTAAAAAAAAGTCGTAAATGGTCTATTTGAAGAGTGGTGAGAACAGCTTCCTCTGGGATGGTGAATGACGTCCTTTATCAGAATTAATATCGACCCAATTTTCATAATGAGGGCAATTAATAACAGTCCAGCACTACCAAAATAATTGTTTCCTTAGTATAAATACTCTGTAGCATAAATTTCACACTTCAATAAGTCCAAATATGCCGGGTAACCAATGCCAGGTGAATCCAAACTGGTCCATCCGTGATGGTCGATGGATGTCCTTTATCAGAATAAATATCGACCCAATTTTCGTAATGAGCGCAATTAATAACCGTCCAGCACTACCAAAATAATTATTTCCTTAGTATAATTACTTATTCGCCTAGATTTCATATTTTAATAAGTCCAAATATGCCAGGTAACTAGTGCTAGGTACTTCCCAGGCATGTTTCATTTGTGTATCAGTTTAACCACAATTTGCTACTAATAAGATAAATTCAGTGATCTAAATTCATGTTTTATTTTTTTATTCCCTTAGTGACTACTTTACGACTTGTTTGGGCCAACAGTTGGAGTGGTGATATTAATTAACTTTGCCATTCACAGTGGTTTCATCAAATGTAGATGTATTGGCTTTGCATGTCCATGATTTCAACAAAAATTAATATGTCCTTCTAAAGTAAATGGAATTGATGATATTATTATCTTTTGGCCATCCAGCGAATTTAATGATTTTAAGTTGACCGATTTTTACCAGTTAAGTTAGGTTACGTTAGATTAGTTAAGTTGGGTTAGGTTAGGTTTGGTGACATTGAAATTATGTTTTTTCAAATGCCAAGTAGGTGGATGACTTAAACATTCATTTTACCAAATTGATTATGAGTAAATTAAAAACATTAGTTGTGTTTTTTTACAAATTCAGACTCCGTAAAGTTCTAATGACAATCTCTTCATGATAGATATTTCACCCTATACACTAAAGCTACTTTATGTAAGAGGAAAAAATTAGCACCAAATTATATTGTTTAATACCAAAAGAAGTCATTGATGATAATATTTAATAATAATATTTCAGGTATTACGACCTGGTCGTCGAGACGGAACACCGTCGTAAGTCGAGGAGAGACTGTAATACATTTTCATCTTTAAACTCCTTGTATCTTACCTAACTCACCTTGATGCTCCACTCAATTATAGCTAGATGTAATAATTGTAGAAAGTAATCACAGGTATGACTGCCTTTACCGTTAATTTTTATATTCCAATTCTTGGATATTCAAAGATAATGAAATTTTGAATCTTCAATAAATGTGATATACGTACATTCTAATGATGACAACAGAAATATGTCAGACTTGACTAATTAACTGTAACCAGAAATTAACCTAAGTGAATTTGTCCTTAATCCAACCTTTAAAATATGAGACAGTATACTTTATTTTATGATTGTTAAGTCAGTTTCCAGTTAAGTTAAGTTAGGTAGGTTAGGTTAACATTTTTATATAGATCATTAACATTTTAAAGGGCTTATAATATTTGTTCTATGAATTTCTCCAAAAAATGGGATCAAAGTTTTGGAATCACCATAACAATATACACTACAGTACATAAGAAAAAACAATAATTTTTTTAGTGTGTATTGCATATCAAACCAAACAAATCTCAGTTTCCTTTGGAATTATTTATTTTTATTTTTTTAACAGACAAAATTACCCTCACTATTTAGATGTTGGAAACTTATAAATATTAACCCTCATAAATATAGATGTTTCAGAATTCGCACATTTAACTCACACAATATTAATGACTTTATTTTCACTTACAGGTAGAGATACAGCTTGTAGATATATGAGACGAATATGGCTTTAATATGTAACTCTGTACTATTTACCATTATTGATTCAGGTCTCTGTAATATATGTTTTATAATCATACTCCCTTTTGTCACCAAGTGTTAGTTCAGGCTTTGGGCACATGCGCGCTGTAAGCGCATGCGCAGATAGAGATACCCAGAGAGATTCCAAGATAGGACGCTGTTTATCTCTGTCTTAACTCCTTTTTGTGTTTGTACCAGAAATGGAACTTACGGACTTGACATCAGTGTGTTTCCTTTACCCCTGAGTGTAAGGACCACCTGAGTCTCCCACACAGCTGACTATTCACCCTTCACCAATACTGAAGAAATAAATCCTGGTATCATTTGATTGATGGGAATTTTTTCAGTTCCAGGGAAGATTTTGGAATTTGGTTTCTAACCTAACCTCGGAAGTGGTTCCCAGACTCGGACCAGAAAAATTTCGAGACTTTCCGTAGAATCCCCAAATTACTCAAAGACCAGCATAAATGCAGTTTCTGGAATTTTCTGATTATATACCTTGGAGAAATCATAACATACTGTATGCCTTAATTATTATTATTTTCTTATTTTACACTCTGCATACATACGTGGATATTACTTATTAATTTATTTGTGAAATTTGTGGATGATTTTTCTTTTAAAATACTTTACTCTTGATCACCCATATATTATAACATATCCTGCTTTTAATAAAGGCTATATTCTGAAATAAGCATTATCATTGTACAGTATTACCCCGCTTAACGCGGTTTCGCTTAGCGCGTTTTACCCCATACGCCGTGCCTCGCCAGAGCCGAACTTTCACTTAACGCGGGTTTTTTCCACATATACGCGGTGAGTGTCCGGCTCGAGACTATTTTTGGAGTCGCCCCACCCGCCTGCTCCCGCCTCCTCCCTCCGCTTGGGCAAGCCGCGCGGTAAGGTTGCGCAGTGTGTGTCCTTGTTGCGTTATCACTGACGTCATATGACGTATCGGACTGTGATTGGCCATGCATCCCTACCCCCCTCTGCTGCTAGCTGTAATTGACTTAAAGTATTATGACGTGTCCACCCGGGGGAGGGAGGGAGGGAGGAAAGACGACGCTTGACCTAGCCGCGGCAGTTTCATCCCTCCAGGCCGCTCCGTGTATACGTGAACCCATTGTTCTGTGAAATGGCTTCCGCCGGACCACCACCGCCACCAGAGAGAGACCTTCCCTTACCTGGACCCAGCCACCCTAAGCCCAAGAAGACACGCCGTGGTCTAAGCTACGAAGTGAAGTACCAGATCATTCAAGATTTGGAGAAAGGAACACGGCAAGTTGATCTCGCGCGCCAGCATGGCGTCAACGAATCTACGATTCGCACTATCAAGAAGGATGCAGCCAAGATCAAAGAGCACATGAAAATCACAAAGTCTGCAGGTGCTTCAACGATCAGGTATTGCCAGAACAGGGTGCTGGCAAAAGTGGAAAATTTGCTGGTGAGTTATTTGATTCGTCAGGCGTGACGTAACATGGCGGTGGACACCCGCTCAGTGCAGGAGTATGCACGTGAGCTATACGCAGCAGTGCCACGTAAGCTGGGAATTGCAGAGCCCAAACCCTTCAATGCTTCCTCTGGTTGGCTGCATAGGTTTAAGAAGAGGAACAAGATCACCAACATCAACATTGGTGGTGAGGAAGCGAGTGCTGACCGTGTGGCGGCTAGAGATTTTCCTCCGTTCTTACGTGAGATTATGGAGGAAGGACAGAACACCGACGACCAGGTGTTTAACATGGACGAATCTGGTCTTTTCTGAAAAAAGCTACCGTCCAAGACCTTTGTTGTAAAGAATGCCAGCAAGATTCGGGGACGGAAGCTGAAGAAGGAACGCATCACCGTCCTGTTTATCACCAATGCCTCCGGTACCTGTAAACCAAAGTTATTGGTGATTCACACAGCCCGCAAGCCGCACGCCTACAAGAATATGGACATGAACAGGCTTAATGTCCACTGGCTAACCGCACGTAAGGCGTGGATGTCCTCTTCTCTGTCCCTCTTCTGCTTTGACAACTTTTTTGTTCCTGACGTGAAGAAATTATGCGAGCAACAGAATGTTCCATTCAACATTTTGTTGCTCTTTGACAACGCACCTGGACACTCGCCCCTACTTATGGATCGTCACCCCAACGTAAAAGTGGTCTTCCTTCCTCCCAACACGATGTCATTAATCCAGCCCATGGACCAGGAGTTGATCTGCAATGTGAAAGCTGCATACTCTGCAAAGAAGTTCAAGGTCCTGAACGACTCTACCAACACCAAGGATGAGTTGCGTAAGCTGGATGACACCGACAGCGAGAGTAAAAGCGACGAGGACAAGGAACAAGAGGTGGCGACTCAAGAAGTTCTCGTCAAACAATTTTGGAAGAAGTTTAACGTCAAACAAGCTGTAGACTTCTTGGTGGAGGCATGGGATCTGCTGTCTATTGCTACGATTCATCACGCATGGAGACATGTGTTGCATGGCATACCAGGTGAGAGGAGGAGTGAACCTGAGACTGGTGAGGTTCAGACTGTTGCAGTAGCAGTGGACCTTGCCAGAGAAGCTGCACTCAATATTACAGCTGAAGGCTTCTCCGAGACCACCAACGAAGACATCCTGGAGGTGATCAGAGATCCTGAAGTGACTGCTGACGAGATGTTGGAAAAAGATCACGTCAGTGAAGAGGAGGAAGAAGGTGCGTCATTCTCCGAAGAACACAGTTTAACTCATAGTGATATTAAGGGTGCCATGGAGTGTGCAGAGAAAATGAAGTCCTTCCTTTCCCGCGACAATGACGATGACCGCTATGAAGTCTTCCATACCCGGCTGGTGCACGCTATAGAGCCGTACATCACGGTGTATCACGACAACATAAACACCAGCCGTCAAAAAAGCATAACCGAGTTCTTCGCCCGCAACCCACCACAGCCAGCCCAAGCCAGTGATAGTGACAGAGGTAGAGACAGTGAAGATGACTTTGAGGGATTTGTCAGGGAGGCCATAACAAGTGTGGGTGACAGTGATGGTGACTCACCTGAGGGCCAGTAGCCTGCCCTCTGCCTCGGAACCAGCCTCCATCCCCGTACGCCGACCCATCTCTTCTACTAACGTAAGTGTTCCACCTAACTTTTAATTTCCTAACCTAACCTTTATTTTTCCTATGTTGACCTTTATTTTTCCTAACCTAACCTCTTCTATATTACTTGTTTTTTCATACCATCATAAAGTTAAGATAAAATTTTTACTACAACATAGTTATGTGTCGTCAAAAAGTGGAGTTTGGGGGTCGGGCCAGTTTCTATTGGAATTAATCCCATATGTTCTGTTGTTCACTTAGCGCGGTTTTCACTTAGCACGGTACCCTGTGGGTTTTATTGACCGCGTTAAGCGGGGTACTACTGTATTCTTATCCCAGTTTATATTAAACATTAAAAAATGCAGGAATGATTTGCAATTAACATTGCAGACTGTATTGAGGATATTTTTAAACCATTTAATTATCGTCTTGTTCTATGTTTAACATTATTAGTCTCTGATTAGTTAGTAGATTTTCATGACTATACCTACTGTATATGGGTTCCATGACATTTTCTTATAAGATGAACCTAATCTAACCTAACATGTCTTCATTTCCATAATAGTTGAGTACTGTATATGCCTTGTAAACAAATGTCTGCACACTAACTATATGAAGGCTCTCTGGTGAGGATCCATATACAGTATTTACATGTAATATTTTTCCAAATAAAAGACTATTTAAACAGCAGAGACTTTTCTCCGACTTCTGGTTTTAGTCCATGTCTTAACATATTGCATACATTTCTACTCCTGACACTGGGAAAGTGTTCATGTCTTGTTTTTTTGAGAGGGTATTTATTGCATTACTATAATCAGGTGGAGAAAAGGAGGAAACATTATCTCAAGTTTTCATATCTTGTAGATAACTGGCATTGTATAATATGAAAAGAAAAATTTTGGTATAAAGATAATTTCCTGTTTGATAGAAAAATAACAGTTATGGTGATATTTTTTCAAGATTTTATCCCAATTCATCTGTACAGTGAGTTCATCACTGTTATAACAAAATTATAATACCTAATATTGTACTTTGGTATATTTTACTGACTTCATCCACAGAACAGGCCATAGTTCTTTTTATTACACTCATCCAACCCCAAGTTCATGAAAAACTTATAACATTATTGTTAGATTTAATAAGGATAAAGAAGAAAGGAACAGATATTACACTCAATTCCTACGTTTTTATGGTTGTCACAGGCTTTATTTACCTATATTCACTGTAAATGATCGCATTTTATTCCCAGAATTGGCTTATAATCTAAGCAAATAGGAAAATGAGGTGCACCTTAGCTTGGGATTCAAGTTTTTTATGCTCGTAAATCGTGTAGCAAGAGCAAACGTTTCATGCCACTGACAACGTTTTCAGGGTGCAAGCATACCAACCCCCAAGTCTTCCCCCAGTTGGTACACCTGACTACACTACGATGACGTAGAAACAACAAATGACAGTCGGGTACCACCATGGCCCATCTTGAATAATCACACAATTTTCACTCCATTGTATTACGACCACCGTGATACCATGCATGGTGTACACCACGGCTGATCTTGCATATGGGCCTATTGACTAACACCGAAAATATAATGATATTAATAAACAAAATGAATAAACAAATAATAGTAATTAAATAAATACAGAAGTGAAGAAAAGTCATGAGTGAGAATTATATATTGTTACGACTTTGTCGTATTTTTCTATTTGTTTTTATAACATGCTTCCATGTTGTTCCATATTATTCCTGTAATGATGTGTTATATTTACTATTATATAATCTAATCGCCTTACCCTGTTCTGTTAAGGTTTTAACTTTTATTATTTGTTCTAGCCCATCTTATTTTTTCATTTAGTATTGTAACAAGCATTCTTTGTTTCTCTAACGACCATCTGCATCGTTAAACGACCCATGTTTCACAGGCTGGTCGCATTGGCGGGAAACGACCCTATATATAGTACTCCACCTTTAGACAGAGTTCAGTCCAGTCCTCTTGTCATTCAGTTCACGTTCCTTTGAGTGACACTTGTCACCTGTAACTTGTACTTCATTTTATTCTGCATCGACTTCCGCAAGGTCAATGCCGTCACCAGCAAAGACAACTTCCCTCTACCAAGAGTTCGACGACTGCATCGAAGCAATCGGGAATGCCAAGTTACCTCTCTAAGATTGATTGTCTTCAAGGGTTTTGGCAAGCACCATCGACCCGTTGTGTTAAAGACATCTCCAGTTTTGTGACTTTAGGTAAAACTATAAATTTAATGAAACGCCTTTCGGGCTTTGCAATGCCCCTGCCACTTTTCAAAGGCTGATGTCACAAGTCACGGCCAATTAGCCTGGTTGTGTAGTATATTTAGATGATGTAATTTTTTCTGACACTTGGTCAGACCATTTATGTCAACTGGACGCTCTCTTCACTGAGTTAGAAAATGTAGGACTTGTTATAAACTTTGCTAAGTCAGAATTTGTTTATGCTCAACTTTTGTGTCTGGGACATGTAATTGGGTTGGGGAAACTTGCTCCTCCCACAGCAAGGTGTGACACTATTTCTCAGATGCCTGTTCCATGTAACAAACGACAAGTCTGCAGATTTTTGGGTTGTGTGGGTTATTACCGGAGATATATTTGTAATTTTGCCGAGTTGGCACTACCCCTTACTGATTTCTTGAAGAAGGGTAATTTTTTTTTTTTTGGACTTCAAGGATGCTTTTCAAAACATGAAAAATGTATTATGCTCATTTCCTATTTTGAGAGCCCCTAATTTTTCTAATCCTTTCAAGACAGCCTGTGATGCTAGTGATCTGTTATCTAGATCCACAGAATGAACACTTTTGTCATATCAAAATTTGTGCAAGCAAAATTTTATTTTATGGAGGGAAATGTTAGGACCGTGTCGTATTTTTCTATTTTTTTTTTATAACATGCTTCCATGTTCTTCCATATTATTCCTGTAATGATGTGTTATATTTACTATTATATAATCTAGTCACCTTACCCTGTGCTGTTAAGGTCTTAACTGTTATTATTTGTTCAAGCCCATCTTATTTCTTCATTTAGTATTGTAACAAGCATTCTTTGTTTCTCTCACGACCATCTGCATCGTTAAACGACCCATGTTTCACCGGCTGGTTGCATTGGCGGGAAACGACCCTATATATAGTACTCCACCTATAGACAGAGTTCAGTCCAGTCCTCTTGTCATTCAGTTCACGTTCTTTTGAGTGACACTTGTCACCTGTAACTTGTACTTCATTTTATTCCTGTGTTGTTCCTGTCACCACCAATGTGGTATATCTATGTGAGTACCTATTTATGTGTCCATCAGTGCTTGCTAAGTTACATTTAAGTAATTCAGTGTTGTTTCACGATAGTTAATTTCAGTGTTATTTTATTTGTTTATGCAGTGTTAACGTAATCCAATGCTTTATTTTTATTCTTTTGATGTTACGATGTTTTAGTATCATTTTTGTCTTAAGTTTCGATAGTGAATCAATTTGTTGTGACAGCCTACAAGGCTCTTTATTGTGTTAATATTTAATTTGATTACATTCTTAAAGGTTTACTTTATTTATTTTTATTCCTTTTTAATTTACTTCACTTTTTTGTTTGGTTACGCCTAGAACCTGGATATTAAAGTAAATTAAGAGACGGCGTAACAATATGTACTGTATATATATATATATATATATATATATATATATATATATATATATATATATATATATATATGTAACCGGTCGGAATTTACTGGACTTTATTTTCTCACTTGACTTGGGGTTTATTAAAGATTAATAGATGGTAATGGCAGTGGAAGCGCCCCTTTGAGAAAAATCCTGAACCAGCACAAGAACACTTAAATCTACTAAACAAAATGAATTGTCCGTGACCCGTGGAAGGATAGCGTCTGTGACTGGGATGAATGAGACACACTGTAAAATTTACACTTATATTCCCTCCAACTCTACAAACACAATCAAATAATGATACACCAATATGCGCACCTCTTAACTTGAACTTAAAACACTACTCTGGGGAATAAAAGTTATACGTGATATAGAAATTATTAGAAACTCAGGCAACAATGAATTTGAAGTATTAAGAAATGTTGCTTGCACACATGAAACAGGCCTTAAGGGCTTTCAACAAAATAATATCCAGACTGAGAAAATGGTATTCAAAAATAAGAAATTAATAATTCCACCATGAATAGGCCTAAAGGGCACTCAATATAATTATGTTACACCAACAGATGCACACCTCCTAACAAAACTTAAACGCTACTCTGGGGAACAAAGGTTATATCAGAGATTGAAACTATAAAGAAATTTTAAATGCACACAGCATACATTAGTAACTGAAAAAATAGTATTAACTACACACAAAAATATTGTCACAATTATAAAGACGTTACTGAGTCCAATACCCGTGAACCATGTTCCCTAGCCTAACACACACACAGATTCCACCTGCACTCCGTAGTCCTTTAAGGCACAACCAACAGGCACCCGTAGTTGAAGGCCCAAATCAGCCTTTCTCCACCTTGGAAAGTGTACCTCTAACTCCACTGACTCTTGGCCCCAGTGTGCGGCCCTGTATCACTCAGCTGGCCTCACTTTACCCCCAGTACATCCGTAAAGTGGAAGGGAGTGAGCCAATCAGACCTTGTGCAGTTGAGAGAAGCCTTAGCTTCCCGTTAGCAAGAGGGTTTCACTAAGCTGCTCGAGACATGTGGTATTGTGAGCCGAGGTAGAGGAGAGCTGATGACCCCAACGATGGTCCCATCGTCAGCTGGGCACCCAGACGGCTAGATTCCCTCAAGAGATCCTTTGATACCCCGCTAAACAGTGACAGGCCTACACTGATCGGTCCAATGGCGACAATCGCCACCCTCAATCATCAACGGCAGTCTCAAACGGCAGTCAATCTCTCGCGGTCATCACTCTCGCAGTCAATTTCTCGCAGTCAAACTCCGGTCAAGTGGGTTTTGATGGAACCCTGAAATGAACTCACTGTTAGCTCTTGTTAACTTTATCACTGTCCTATCTAACCCTGTCTGAGATCGAATGAGACTTACTTGTTATACTGCAATAGTGCAACACAGGTGACTAGGCCACGTGACTATTTCTGTGACGGACGCGCAGGGACGTCTTGTTTGCCTGAATGCTTCCCCGTGACTGAGAGAGAGCCCGCCTCGTGCCCTCTCAAGGCGTTAGCTTAGGCCTATGTGACATATTTTCCGCCTAACTAATAACTCCTTGGGACACCCGTAACATTATTCAGACTGATAAACGATCTATAATAATTTCAAATTCAATAACAGTCCCTTAACTTCATGAATCGCATCATTATTAATTCGGCAAATTACATTTAATATCATATAGGCCTAGTTCCACAACCTCTCGCTATGTGCAGGGAGCGCTCTCTTCCCTCCGACGACCTTGAAAGCTCAGTATCGCCAATTGCGTGGTGTTTGAAATTACTCTGAAATTTCTGAATATTACATATATATATATATATATATATATATGCTGATAACCACCAGGAAAGAAGAAAACACGAAAGCGCTTGGGAACTTCGTGTTTTCTTCTTTCCTGGTGGTTATCAGCATATACCTAGATCAGGCGCACCTACAGTGATTTACTTGCATATATATATATATATATATATATATATATCATTAGCACAATAAAGCACGCGGACTTCTACATACAATCAACACCTCAACCCGCCAGGATTCGAACCCACGGCCCACAAACCTATGACTGTGACTGGGGAACGCTAACCGCTGGACCACCAGGATACAAAAGCAGTCCTAGACTTTGTTATATTTCATACAAAGCCTGTTCAACGAGCTTATGGCGCCGTGAACCTCTAATGGGGACCACCGGTATCACGTAGGTGGTCAGAGTAACGTTTTATATATATATATATATATATATATATATATATATATGTAACCGGTCGGAATTTACTGGACTTTAATTTCTCACTTGACTTGGGGTTTATTTAAAATTAATAGATGGTAATGGCAGTGGAAGCGCCCCTTTGAGAAAAATCCCGAACCAGCACAAGAACACTTAAAACTACTAAACAAAATAAATTGTCCGTGACCCGTGGAAGGATAGCATCTGTGACTGGGATGAATGAGACACACTGTTACATTTAGACACTTATATTCCCTCCAACACTACAAACACAATCCAATAATGGTACACCAATATGTGCACCTCTTAACTTGAACTTAAAACACTACTCTGGGGAATAAAAGTTATACATGATATAAAAATTATTAGAACCTCAGGCAACAATAAATTTGAAGTATTAAGAACTGTTCCGTGCACACATGAAACAGGCCTTAAAGGCTTTCACACAATAATATCAGTCACTTAGGTACCAAAAAAGAAATTAACTACTCTACAATGAATAGGCCTTAAGGGCACTCAACAAAATTATATGTCACTGAGGAATGGTAATAAAAATGAGAAATTAAATACTCTACAATGAATAGGCCTTAAGGGCACTCAACAAAATTATATCAGTCACTGAGGAAATGGTAATAAAACATGAAATTAAATACTCTACAATGAATAGGCCTTAAGGGCACTCAACAAAATTATATCAGTCACTAAGGAAATGGTAATAAAATATGAAATTAAATACTCTACAATGAATAGGCCTTAAGGGCACTCAACAAAATTATAGCACCCCAACAGATGCACACTTCCTAACCTAACCTAACCACTACTCTGGGGAACAAGGTTATACCTGAGATCAGAATTATGAAGAACAATCAGAGGCATTAAAAGAATCAAATCACAGTATCACTCTGGTTCCACTTGATGGCACAAACATTCAAAACAATATTATCAAAATTATCTAGAAACTATTAAATTACACCCGTAATAAGGGAGGGAAAATGTTCCTCCAGGTATCTCCTAGAGACCTAGACTCACGGTCTCAGTGTGTGACCATTAGTCTACTCAGATAGCCTCAGTGTACTCCCAGTGCGTCCATAAAGCGGACGGGAGTGAGCCAATCAGACCTTGTACAGTTGAGAGAAGCTTTAGCGTCCCGTGTCGTTTAGTTGTCGGGAGCACTCGTTCACTCAAGAGATCCTTTGCTACCCCGCTAAACAGTGACAGGCCTACTTTGATCGGTCCAATGGCGACAATCGCCACCCTCAATCCTCAACGGCAGTCTCAAACGGCAGTCAATCTCAGGTCAACTCCAGTCAACTTCAGTCAAGTGGGTTCTCACGGAAACCCTGAAATGAACTCACTGTTAGCTCTAGTTTACTTTATCACTGCCCTATCTAACCCTGTCTGAGATCGAATGAGACTTACTTGTTATACTGCAATATTTCAGCACAGGTGACTAGGCCACGTGACTATTTCTGGGACAGACGCGCAGAGACGTCTTGTTTGTGTGAGTGCTATCCGGGACTGAGAGAGAGGCCGCCTCGTGTCCTCTCAAGGCGCTAGCTTAGGCCTACGTGACCTATTTTCCGCCTAACTAATAACTCCTTGGGACACCCTTTAACATTATTCAGACTGCTAAACGATCTATAATAATTTCAAATTCAATAATAGTCCCTTAACTTCATGAATCGCATCATTATTAATCCGGTAAATAACATTTAATATCATATAGGCCTAGTTCCGCAATCTCCCACTATGTGCGGGGAGCGCTCTCTTCCCTCAGACGACCTTGAACGCTCAGTACCGCTAATGGCGGGGCATTCGAAATTACTCTGAAATTTCTGAATATTACAATCGACCCCCCTAAAAAAAGACAGCACTGTCCTCATGTGCTGAGAAGACCATTCATACGACCCCCCTAAAATTTGTTCTAAGAAACTGCATCTTGCCCCTTTTGCTAAACGCAGCATTCCCGTCTTCTCTTTCTCTCCCGCTAACACTCGACCCCCCTAAAGAAAAACAGCACTGCCCTCATGTGCTGAGAGAACAACTTAGACCCCACCTTCAACTCTGTACTATTCCACTCACAGCTAACAACTCCATTTCTTCCCCATTTCTTCCTAGCCCAACTCATAACCAACCAGAACATCACGCTCCCCTTTTGCCTGGCCCTTAACTAGAGAACCAATGTCAAAATTAATACCAGCCCAAACAAACATGCTCTCCTTTGCCTGGCCCTTGAACTAAGAGGAACCAGTGTCAAACCAATACTCAGTCCAAAGCAAACATGCTCTCCTTTTGCCTGGTCCTTGAACTAAGAGGAACCAGTGTCAAAACAATACACAGTCCAAAACAAACATTCTCTCCTTTTGCCTGGCCCTTGAGCTAAGAGGAACCAGTGTCAAAAAAATACTCAGTCCACGTCTCCGAACCTCATGCCGGCAGACCAACCCTCTGACAATGTACCAGTCCATGTTAGTGAGGCCCTGGACATTACAACTGTACTCTCAATCCCGCTCATGACAGCAACCACTACTCAACGCACATCTCTGACCTAACCATCTCTCCAATCCCCCCTGCCCTACTCACAACTCCTCCAACTCACCCTCGACAACCTGCCCCTTCTCATTACCCTGCAACCTAAACTGTAATTTGTCGGCTTCGTCTTTCAGTTGCAGGCTCGATCGACCTCTCTGAACTACTTCTCCATCTCGCTCATCTGGAGTGGGGGCTCCTCGTCTTCCTCCTCAGATTCATCCATCGCTGGGTCTCCCGGATGCCTTAGGGTTGGAGCAGCCTTCAAGTTGCTTCGGTTTTCCACTCTCGCTTCCAGGTCTTCTTCCCCACTGGGCGCAATGCGATATAAACCAGGCCTTGGATTTAGGACCTCAACAATGTGCCATCTCGTATCAAACCAATGGTTTTGCAGCTTACACCGGCCTATTTTTACATTGTTCCTCAGCAAAACCTCCTGGCCCACTTCCCAGCTACTCTCGTGGGCTTTCTCTTCTCTTTTTCTTCTATTTATTTCCTTACGTCTCCGAACATTGATCTCCACTGCTTCCTGCAATCGTCGTTGCCGGTCTCTAATCACCATCACCCACTCATCTACCGGCTCTGGGTCTAGTTCCGGCCTAAGGTCAAACGGCAGGTTTGGTTCTCTCCCGTAAAACAACAGGAATGGGGAAAACCCTGTCGTGGCATGCGGAGTCGCGTTGTATTGTGACACCACTGCCTGCAGATGCTCTGGCCACCTATTCTTTTCCTCTGCCTCGAGGGTGGCCAGCAGACCGTGCAGGGTTCGATTGAACCGTTCCACCATGCCATTTCCCTGTGGGTGATATGCTGACGTCCTTATTTTCTTCACCCCAAAGGTGGCACAAGTTTGTCGGACCAATGCACTGCCAAAATTCCTTCCCTGATCGGTCAACAGTCGCTCAGGTGCACCCACTGCCAGGAAGATTCGATTCACCAGGATCTTTGCAATCGTCGAGGCTTTCTGGTCTTTGGTGGGAAAGGCCCAAGTGTAACGACTGTATATGTCAACCATTATCAGGACATTCTCCAATCCTTGCCGCTTGTCCAGCAAGGTGAAATCTGCGGCCAGTGTCTCTAATGGTTTGGCAGCTTCAATCGTCCCTACATGCAGTTGGGGTTTCGGCACTTCATCTTTTGCTACTCCACACCTCTCGCAGCTGGCTATGTAGTCTCGCACTGTTTCTCCCATGCCTGACCAGAACCCTCGCTCCTGCACCAGCGACAGGGTGCGATCTCGCCCCTGATGGCCAAACTCGTCGTGGCAGGCTCTAGTCAAAGCCTCCTGCAAGTTTGGAGTTAACACTGGCACCTCCCTCCATAGATTCTTCCCTTCGGGTCTTCTATGCCAAACAACATCTTCTCTTACTATCAGGGATTTCCTAGCTCGGTACATCTTGCGGAAATCATCATTTTGGAGCTCTACCTGTACCTCATCCTCCGGCAGCTCTCCCACCAACCATCTTCGCAGTTTTGTCATATAGTCCATGCCTTCTTGCTCCTTACGCAGCCCATCCATCGTCCACAGTTCCTTCCTTCCTGCCCCGTTCTCCTCTAGTACATGCATCGCTGTATACTCTTCTTCACTATCTTCCTCCTGTTCCGCCGGGATTCTAGATAGAGTATCCGCCACAATGTTGTTCTTCCCCGGCTTGTACTCTATAGTAAAGTTAAACTGCTCGAGATCCGCATTCCACCTACTTTCCACGGCACCTAGTTTAGCCTTCTCCCGGTGACTGAGTGGGTTGTTATCTGTATAGACTGTGAAATGTTTCCCTGCCAAATAATCCCTGAATTTATCCACGACTGCCCATTTGAGTGCTAACATCTCTAACTTACGAGAACTATAGTTGTTCATGTTACGTTCTGATTTCCTCAGGCCCCGACTCGCATAGCACACCGGATGCAGCCTGCCATCCTTCCGCTGGGACAGCACCGCACCTAGCCCACGAAAACTTGCATCTGTTTCTAATATAAACTCCTGAGTGAAATCTGGGCAAGCCAACACTGGTGTCTGCGTCACCTTGTCTTTCAGCTCCTCAAAAGCCTGTTGCTGTTCCTCTCTCCATTCACTATCTACCCGATCCTTAGATTTCCCATGCATCAACGCATGCAGTGGAGCAGCTATTTGGGCAAACCCTTTAACAAATTTCCTATAAAATGATGTGAACCCTACAAAAGACCGCACATCTTTCACCGTCTGAGGGACTGGCCAATCTCTTACTACCCTAATCTTCTCAGGATCAGCTGTGATGCCTTCAGCTGACACCTGATATCCTAAATAACTTACTTTTGAAGCCATTATTTCACACTTTTTAGGTTTAAATCTTAAGTTATTCTCCCTCATCCTGCAAAATAATTCCCTCAATCTGACTATATGTTGATCTATTGTACTTGAAAACACCATCACATCATCAAGGTATACAAGCAACGAGGAGAAGATCTTATCCCCTAAAATCCGCTCCATGTATCTCTGAAAGGTTCCCGGACTATTTGACAATCCCATAGGCAGTCGCCTGTACTCAAAGTGTCCGAAGCTTGTGCTGAAGGCAGTCTTTGGACGGTCTGAAGGTTTTACTTCTATCTGGTGATATCCCGCCGCCAGATCAAACGTTGAGAAAAACTGGGCCCCCGTCAGAGATTCTAGAGTTTCATTTATCCTAGGCAGAGGAAACGCATCGCGTACCGTGACCTTATTTAAGTCACGATAGTCAATGCACAACCTCAGCGTCCCGTCCTTTTTCCTCACTACTACAATGGCGGCAGAGTACGGACTCTCACTATGCTGAATTACTCCCTGATCTAACAGCTGGCTAATGTGCTGCTTCACCTCTGGTACCTGGTTTGGAGGGATCCTCCGATATGGCACCCTAACTGGCCTGTCTGTGGTCACTGGGATCTCATGCTGAACCCCAATAGCCTTTCCTATGGGCTGGCCCTCTTCTTCAAAAATATCACTAAACTCTTCTATTAAACACCTAACTGCACTCTCTTGTCCCTCATTCATTTCCTCCGTGTGCACTTTGACCTCCGTACGGGCATCCGGTTGCACTGTCCTCACATTCACCTCTTCACTGATGTCTTCCTCGACTTCCGTCCCCGAAGCCACTTTCCCAATCCGCCAATTGCCCCTCAAGCTCCTACGACTATCAGACAGATTTGCCACCAACACCTGGGTCATGCCTCTCACCACTCTTACAGCTGTCGGCAACACTATCACACCCTCAGGCATCCAACCTTCATCCTCTATTGTTAGAGGTTCAATCACTACTTCTTTGTTAGCTACCTGGCTTAATGAGGGAACACATACTGACAGCAACCGAGTACTCCGGGGAGGAATGGTTGGTCTTTCCTTCCTCTCTGTCATACAATACCCCAGGCTGATGGCCTCTATTGCACATAACTGCCTAACCTCATGCAAGCAATTTTCCCACTGAGCGGTGCTCCTGGCTTCCCTGCACAAGTGATACATGTGCGGCCAGATCTCCGCAACCTCCCCCAGCACATTCATCCCCAACAACCCGACATGAGATTGCCCCTTACCCTGGGTCTCAATCCCTGGACAAACCAACATCCCCACATCAGTGACTTCCACCCCACATACGACCATAGTGACCCGAATACACCCCACACACGGCACTGGAAACCCTGACGCCCCTTTTACCCTTATTCGAGTGGGCTGCAACACCACGCCTGCAGGCTCCAGCTCCCGACGGTAGAAAAGTTCATCAATTAGCGACACTTCTGCCCCAGTATCTGCTAAACCCCACATTTCACGACCCGCTACCAGCACCGAGACCTTAGGACACTCTGCTTTCAGCCTTAAGGTACCTTCTGTTGTGATTAAATTTGTCATGCGAACCACGCTTGACCATGGGTCGGCTCTCTCTTGACTCATAACATCGCCGGTGGAATCTATTGGTGAGGCCAGGAACGGTTGGCGAGGACTGCCTGGCCTTGGCCATTTCCCGACCGCCAGTTCTGATTGTTATTTCCAACTCGATACTGGCCATTGGCCACGTATCCCCTTGGGACACTCTCTCCTGGTCTGGACCCGTTCGTGCAATTGAAACTGAAATGGCCCTCTTGTCCACACGCATAGCACCTCGGGGGAATCGAGCCTCCAGTCTGCGGCTCGTTCTCTCTTCCTTTAGTCAGCGGTACCTCCCTCAAAGCTTCTCGTTTTTGTTCCGCCTCTCTCAGCCCCGTGATCCACTCGTCTAGACTATGGTGAGGATACTTCTTGATCTCATCCACTAACCACATACGGCTTTGTTCCTCCTTGAGCCCCCGAGTGATTGCATCTCCCAACAGGGCCTTATCATATTTATGATCATGGTGGTTCAACTCATCGTTTAAATCTAGCATAGCGTCATAATATTCAAGAAGCGTTTCGTTGCTCCCTTGTTTCCGCGTCATCACCTTCTGAATGGCGTCGTACGTGGCCGTCGGTCCGCCATATTGCTGCTTCAAATAACAAGTTAACTCATCTACGGTTTCCCAGTCTCTGCGTGCGTTGTATACGCGATCTGCCGCAGGCCCCGCAAGATGCCTTATTATGAATTGGATTCGACTGACTTCGTCTCCGTCTAACAGCTTGAGGGTTCGGTCAACCTCTCTTAACCACTTTCCTACCTCTATTCCTGGCCTACCGTCGAACTTAGACATGGTCAACCCGGCCCCGAGACTAGTTCCCTCTCTACTATTGTGTCTCCTCATCTCCCACATTGTCTCATCGTGCTGTATTTTATACTGTGTCTTTACCCTATCTAGTGCATCCCCCAACAGAGCTATGTGTTGTTGGTGTTCCGTCTCTAACTGTTGCAATTGTGTGTGGTACTCCCCCCTTAACTGTTGTACATATACTCCATACTCCCCCCTGATTTGGTTCACCCATGCCTGACATTCCCCATTGATCTTCCCTTCTAACTGTTCCAATCGCTCCTGGTACTCACCCCGGATTTTCCCCTCTAGCTTCCCAATACGTTCCACGAACTCTTCTCTCAACTGCACCGTCAACCACAACAACCCCATTCCCACGGCGAGCATGAGTAGAGTTGGGGTCACACTCTCTACCGTTTCCATCCACTCCATGATTACGCTCATTATCCCAACCACAGAACTATCAGTCACGAAATAAAATTAACTACGCTCTGCTACCATTTGTAACCGGTCGGAATTTACTGGACTTTAATTTCTCACTTGACTTGGGGTTTATTTAAAATTAATAGATGGTAATGGCAGTGGAAGCGCCCCTTTGAGAAAAATCCCGAACCAGCACAAGAACACTTAAAACTACTAAACAAAATAAATTGTCCGTGACCCGTGGAAGGATAGCATCTGTGACTGGGATGAATGAGACACACTGTTACATTTAGACACTTATATTCCCTCCAACACTACAAACACAATCCAATAATGGTACACCAATATGTGCACCTCTTAACTTGAACTTAAAACACTACTCTGGGGAATAAAAGTTATACATGATATAAAAATTATTAGAACCTCAGGCAACAATAAATTGAAGTATTAAGAACTGTTCCGTGCACACATGAAACAGGCCTTAAAGGCTTTCACACAATAATATCAGTCACTTAGGTACCAAAAAAAGAATTAACTACTCTACAATGAATAGGCCTTAAGGGCACTCAACAAAATTATATGTCACTGAGGAATGGTAATAAAAATGAGAAATTAAATACTCTACAATGAATAGGCCTTAAGGGCACTCAACAAAATTATATCAGTCACTGAGGAAATGGTAATAAAACATGAAATTAAATACTCTACAATGAATAGGCCTTAAGGGCACTCAACAAAATTATATCAGTCACTAAGGAAATGGTAATAAAATATGAAATTAAATACTCTACAATGAATAGGCCTTAAGGGCACTCAACAAAATTATAGCACCCCAACAGATGCACACTTCCTAACCTAACCTAACCACTACTCTGGGGAACAAGGTTATACCTGAGATCAGAATTATGAAGAACAATCAGAGGCATTAAAAGAATCAAATCACAGTATCACTCTGGTTCCACTTGATGGCACAAACATTCAAAACAATATTATCAAAATTATCTAGAAACTATTAAATTACACCCGTAATAAGGGAGGGAAAATGTTCCTCCAGGTATCTCCTAGAGACCTAGACTCACGGTCTCAGTGTGTGACCATTAGTCTACTCAGATAGCCTCAGTGTACTCCCAGTGCGTCCATAAAGCGGACGGGAGTGAGCCAATCAGACCTTGTACAGTTGAGAGAAGCTTTAGCGTCCCGTGTCGTTTAGTTGTCGGGAGCACTCGTTCACTCAAGAGATCCTTTGCTACCCCGCTAAACAGTGACAGGCCTACTTTGATCGGTCCAATGGCGACAATCGCCACCCTCAATCCTCAACGGCAGTCTCAAACGGCAGTCAATCTCAGGTCAACTCCAGTCAACTTCAGTCAAGTGGGTTCTCACGGAAACCCTGAAATGAACTCACTGTTAGCTCTAGTTTACTTTATCACTGCCCTATCTAACCCTGTCTGAGATCGAATGAGACTTACTTGTTATACTGCAATATTTCAGCACAGGTGACTAGGCCACGTGACTATTTCTGGGACAGACGCGCAGAGACGTCTTGTTTGTGTGAGTGCTATCCGGGACTGCGAGAGAGGCCGCCTCGTGTCCTCTCAAGGCGCTAGCTTAGGCCTACGTGACCTATTTTCCGCCTAACTAATAACTCCTTGGGACACCCTTTAACATTATTCAGACTGCTAAACGATCTATAATAATTTCAAATTCAATAATAGTCCCTTAACTTCATGAATCGCATCATTATTAATCCGGTAAATAACATTTAATATCATATAGGCCTAGTTCCGCAATCTCCCACTATGTGCGGGGAGCGCTCTCTTCCCTCAGACGACCTTGAACGCTCAGTACCGCTAATGGCGGGGCATTCGAAATTACTCTGAAATTTCTGAATATTACATATATATATATATATATATATATATATGTAATATATATATATATATATATATATAATATATATATATATATATATATATATATATATATATATATATATATACCCCGAAGTATTCGACATGAATTTGAGTAACGGCATGTACAAGCTGGACAATTTTGTAATTAAGAAGTTTTGTGACCAGGTGAGAAGGCCGGGTCACCTGACCATCTGACCTGATCACCAACCGTTGTGTGCTATTTAATGATTAGTAGGGTCATTACCTAATACCTGACCATTGTGGACCTGGTCTCACCCTCCTCTGTGTATATACACCTTGATTTGTATTTCTCTCTCTAGTCTGTACTCACCCCTGAGGCACTAGCGTAGCTAGGGGGGGCGGGGGGGGGGGGGCGGTCCGCCCCGGGCGGCACTTCTGGGGGGGGCGGCAGTTTTGGGTCTGCTCATCACCCATATCTGCAGCTACTGGAGACGTTAATCCATCCCTTTGTATCGGCGGCAAGTTAATTCTTGTCGTGTCTGACCTAACACCTGACCCACATCATCACGGCCACGTCATGAGCTACACCCTTGCTATGCGCCCCCCCCCCCCCCCCCCCCGCCACACACACAACCTGTAACCTGTTGAGGATTAAAGAAACTTATAAAGTTTAAGTATGTTTGGTGTGTATTTAAAGCATACTATATTTGAGTATGTGAAAGTACAGTAATATTATAATGGTACACAAACTATTTAATATATATATATATATATATATATATATATATATATATATATATATATATATATATATATATATATATATATATATATATATATGCAAGTAAATCACTGTAGGTGCGCGTGATCTAGGTATATGCTGATAACCACAAGGAAGGAAGAAAACACGAAGTTCCCAAGCGCTTTCGTGTAATTCACATCTTCAGGGGTGAGTACAGACTAGAGAGAGTAATGCAAATCAAGTTTATCAACCAGATCCATATTATTCTTGATATTGGAGTTAGAAATGTTGCCAACTAGGGGGTTTAGTAAGGAAACTAACCATTTAGATAGTTTATAAGAGATTGACCCAACTCCAATATCAAGAATAATATGGATCTGGTTGATAAACTCAATAACTTGCACATTAATCATGATTTTAAACTGGTCAGCTTTGATGTAACGTCACTTTTTACAAAGGTCCCAGTTGATGATTTACTAGAGTTCCTCATAGATTCCCTGGATAACATTTCACTGCCCGTCTCGAAAGACGACTTCATCGAACTCATCAAACTATGTATTAAGGATTGCAAATTCGAATTCAATGGGGAATATTATGCTCAAAAATTTGGTATGGCAATGGGTAATCCACTCTCACCTGTATTAAGCAACCTATATATGGAATTCTTTGAAAAGAAACTATTAAGTAATATTTTACCACCCTCAGCAGTCTGGTTTAGATATGTTGATGATGTATTATGTCTCTGGCCATGTAATGAGGACCTAAAAGCCTTCCTACCACAACTTAACAACTTAGCCCCCTCGATCAAATTCACTGTGGAATTAGAGCAAGACTGTAAATTGCCATTCCTAGCCTGTCTGATACACAGAACAGGTAACACTTTTAAGTTCAGTATTTATAGAAAACCAACCAATGTGTGTTCATACATTCATTATTATTCTGCCCACCATAATAAAGTCAAACAGTCAGTATTTACAACAATGTTTTTACGTGCCTTGAGAATTTGCAGTCCTGAATTCATCGATGAGGAATACAAATATATATATAATATTGGCTCAAACCTTAAATACCCTAGATCTTTCATAGACAAATGCTTAAACATTACTAAGAAAACTTTTTATAGAACTGATCCCAAGCCCACCCATGACCATAAGAATATCTTAATATTACCATTTCACAAAAATTTCTCACACATTCCGGCACAGCTAAAAACCTGGAACGTCAATGTGGCATTTAAAAACTCATGCACTGTTAAACAAATGTTAATCAAGAACTCCCCCAACAACACAATTGGTTGCATTTATAAAGTTCCTTGCAAGGAATGTAATATGTTTTACTTAGGCCAGACAGGTAAAGATCTTGTAACTAGAATTAAGCAACACAAATACAGTGTTAGGACAGGCCAGGAATCCAATGCTCTGTTTGTTCATTTGAGGGATAACAAGCATTGCATTGACTGGGATAATGCCTCCTCAATATTACCATGTAATTCAATTGATAGTAGGAACATCATAGAATCTAGTCTTATTAAACATACCGAAGCATTCAACATGAATTTGAGTAACGGCATGTACAAGCTGGACAACTTTGTAATTAAGAAGATTTGTGATCAGGTGAGAGGGCGGGTCACTGGCCCATCTGACCCGACTACCAACCGTTGTGTGCTATTTAAAGATTAGTAGGGTCATTACCTAATTACCTGACCATTGTGGACCTGGTCTCACCCTCCTCTGTATATATTCACCTTGATTTGCATTACTCTCTCTAGTCTGTACTCACCCCTGAAGATGTGAATTACACGAAAGCGCTTGGGAACTTCGTGTTTTCTTCCTTCCTTGTGGTCATCAGCATATATATATATATATATATATATATATATATATATATATATATATATATATATATATTTATTTATTTTACGAGTGTCCGCCATAAGTTTCTGTTCTTGGTATGAAATATGTTGGTATGGATGGTGTGTGGTTGGCTTGAGCAGTTTCGCTCATTACTCGCCCACAGTGACTGAGTCATCATTTAAGTATTAAATTTGTTTCTTATATTGTGTAATATTGTATTATTTTTTATTGTATTAGGTTTGTATATAGGTTAGATAAGTGGAATTAATGTCAGTAAGGTAATTTATATAAAGTTTACGTTTTGGCCAATCAGGATATGTTACGTCAGTATTTGGCGGTAGAGGTGAAGTCGATGACCGGCTGGTAGTCGGTAGTCAGTCTAGGCACAGCTGTCTTAAGTTAAAAGTATACCCTCTCTCTGGTGTTTGGGAGCTGGCATTCGACTATTGAGATTTGTTTTGCTTGATATTGATTTTGTGTGATCTTGTTGGACCTTCAGTTCTTACTCAGCCACTTCCAAACATCTTGTATTTTTATTATTTATTTTATTCTATGTACACTCGCGCGTCATAGTTTCGATGCACCCTCTACTCGATGGAAGTCGTACCTTGGCTGCATACCGAACGTCCTCCCACCCATCGTTCAGTGGTGCAATGTGGTAGCTCGAAGCTTCGCTGGATTGTGCGAATAGCAGTTCATGATGTAACATTTGAGAGAATATATGCACGATATAGCATTTTTAGTGACTTCAAGACACTTTACTCACCAGGAGAAGCGGTACAGGGTGCATAGAAACTATGGCGCTTGAGTGTACATACAGTATGGGGTGGTGGGAATAAGTTAATAAATGTTCATATTTTTATTGACTTGTTTAGGTTTTCACCTGTTAACTTGACCTTTGGTGGGAGAACTTGGGATTAAGAATATAATAATAAATAAAGATATATTTGAAAGACTTAAGTGATTTGTGTTTATGTAACGATCTACCCGAGGGTCATAACAATATATTTATATAAACTCAACACTGGAGATGATTGAGCGGCACATCCCCGTCCTCCATCAATTTGTGATGTGGAGCTCTATAGTGTTGTGGATTGAGGACATAACAGTGGATGCTGCGCGCTTGCATCTCTTCTTCCACAAGGATCCTCTGCCTCCCAGCAGTGACGCACTACACCAGCACATCCTCAGAGCTGCCTATCAGGTATAAGTGCTCAAAATGAAAATCTTTAGAGCCATGTATTTCTTGATTACTGTGATTTAGTTTATTTGATTCAAAAGATTTAAAATATGTAGCTACGGCTACAGTACATATGTCATATCACAAGCTTGCGTGTAGTTTCAGAGTGGACACGTGTGGGGAATTTCTCTGAAGAACGATCCTCAACCAGTACCTTCCACCGGATGGGGATGGAAACAGAAGACCCTGGACACTGCCCCAGTACCAGTCTATATCACAATACCTACCATCTCGAGGAAGTTACCGGAGCTTGCCATCTGTGGCTGCTCCAGTGAATGTAAACTCAGCCAAAGATGCACCGACCCCACCCTGGGTCTCGTGCTCGCAATTTTACCTGGCAATACTTGGTAAAGGAAGGCTGTATGTAAAGGTGATTGTGATTGGTGGGTCTGTTTTCGGCTGTATCACTGTCAGGATAAGTATTAAACAAACAGGTAACATTTTTATAATAATAAACTATTCATTGTTATTTAAGATCATGAGAAGTTTCCAAATGTTCGATTTTTTTTAAAATAATGAAGAAAATTATATTAATGAATTGCCAACTGAACTACCCGTGTACAACCACAAGATTCTTATATCAAATTTTCTTAATTATTTTAAACAAATATACGAACATTTGGAAACTTATCATGACCATAAATAACAATGAATAGTTTATTATTATAAAAATGTTACCTGTTTGTTTAATACTTATCCTGACAGTGATACAGCCGAAAACAGATCCACCAATCACAATCACCTTTACATACAGCCTTCCTTTACCAAGTGTTGCCAGGTAAAATTGCGAGCACGAGATCCAGGGTGGGGTCGGTGCATCTTTGGCTGACTGTACAATCGCTTGCACTTATACCTGGTACAGTGAATGGCGGGCTTTGAGAATTGGCAGAAATATTTGTTGACGCTATAGTATATTGAGGTGAGTGGGTGTAAGCAACCTTGTTATAGTGGTCAGATAACGGTGTTAAGAAAGTATTACATTCTGATTCCAAATATAACGTCTTTACCTTCTATCTCATAAAAGATGTAGTGTGGTGGGGGTAACGTGGGTGGTGTGACGTAAGGATACAGGGAGGTGGCAGGGTTCATGGGCGTCACGTACTGAGGGCTGGAGAGGAGTAAAGTTGCATCGTCTTTTTATTTAGAATATTATCCTCAGTATGTGAATATTGATGTTTCCTATTTAATTTCAATTAAAACACAGAGCAACAAATATAACTTCATTGCCTCTGCTGTATTATGTGGTCAATATATTCTTTCGTTCTATAGGAAGAAATGCTGTCTGTATATGTATGTTGTATACCAACACAATATAGGACTTATTTAATTGTATAAATAATAGTGTACTTATAGGAGACAAAATAATTTGCCGTAGCCAAACTTAAATTTTACAGAGACAGGTGATGTGGGATTGTGGGGGCTGGATCGAGGCTAACTAAGGCAGTCATAACCAGAGGTCATTATTAGGAATCATCACTTCATATATATTTGGAGAACTAGGCTAAAGCACACCATGTAATTGCTTTATGAAAACATTGTATATTTTTTATGATTAAAGTAGAACCGACACACCTGAGTTCCCCTCTGTTATACACAAGATATGTGGAACAGATTTTGGGCAACTTTTCATAAGTACTGCCAACAGGCTCGAGTGAAGCTGGGCTAGATATGACAAATTGGTTGGTTCTGATGGCTATCTGAAATGTAACAATAAGCTTTCATACACAAGTACTATCTTGCACAAAAGTCGTGTCCACTACCCAGCCTCAGTGAGGTTTCGAATAGCCTTGAGTCTGAATTTTCGAAACAGCTGGGGGAAATGCTATGGTCGGTCAACAGATGTCGCCCACTGTAGTGTGTGTGTGTGTGGGGGGGGGGGGTGGATAGAGGAGGTGGGGTTTAGTCAAGTAACAGGCTGTGTGTAGGTGAAGCATTACATCGTAAATTCCACAATCACTGATAACAAGAAGAATGTCATGAAGATAGTTAATGTTATTAAGCATGGTGAGAGATGTGTAACTGGTAAATAAAAGCACTACAACGACCATATCTCTGCCGTTCATGGCTTCGACGGTGAGACTGATGGGCAGTGGGCACACCAGTAATTTATTCTCCATGACTACCAGTAATGGTAGTCACGGAGAATACACAAGTTGTTACCAAGGTTGGCGCCACCCACACCAGGGGAACGAGGTGATGTCGAACACTGAAACAAGCCGAGGGCTCATTCCTACCATCGTCGTCACCAACAGGTAAGTCACATTAATTTGTCAACATAAACCATGTCGTCCTTCTATTATTGCAGGGTGTCCCATGAGTGACAGTAGATATTTGTAGAGGTGAAGGAATATGTGATATTGAGTTGAAAATCTTCTATACACATAAGCATTTTTCGGCTTACTTTAGGCGTGAGGTGGGTTGTAAGAATTACGCAGGGCAAAAATTTTCACATGTTATTTTTTAATGTTATATTTTATTTTTCTTACCAATTGCAACCATACTGTGTGCTGTTGTAATCCTTATTGCAGTAAAATTGTTATATTTCAGTATATTTGTGTTATATTGCAGTATATTTATGTTACTGTATATTGTTATATTTCAGTGTATTTGTGCTATGTTGCAGTATATTTGTTATATTGCAGTATATTTGTTATATTTCAGTATATCTGTGTTATATTTCAGTATATTTGTGTTATTTTTCGGTATATTTGTGTTTTATTGCAGTATATTTGTGTTTTATTGCAGTATATTGGTTATATTGCAGTATATTTGTTATATTGCAGTATATTTGTTATATTGCAGTATATTTGTTATGTTGCAGTGTATTTGTTATATTGCAGTATATTTAAATTATGTCAGTATATTTAAATTATATTTCAGTATATTTAAATTATATTTCAGTATATTTGTTATATTTCAGTATTTTTGTTATATTTCAGTATATTTAAGTTATATTTCAGTATATTTGTTATATTTCAGTATATTTGTGTTATATTTCAGTATATTTGTATTATATTGCAGTATATTTGTATTATATTGCAGTATATTTGTGTTATATTTCTGGATATTTGTGTTATATTGCAGTATATTTGTGCTATATTGCAGTATATTGTTTATACTGAAATATAACCAATATTCTGCAATGTAGCACAAATATACTGCAATATAACACAAATATATCGAAATATAACACAAATATACTGAAATATAACACAAATATACTGAAATATATCAAATACTCTGCAATATAACACAAATATACCGAAATAACACAAATATGCTGAAATATAACGCAAATATACTGAAGTATAACACAAATATACTGAAATATAACAAATATACTGCAATATAACACAAATATACTGACATATAACACTAATATACTGCAATATAACACAAATATACTGCAATATAACACAAATATACTGCAATATAACACAAATATTCTGAAATATAACAAATATATAGCAATATAACACAAGTATACTGAAATATAACACTAATATACTGAAATATAACGCATACTGAAATATAGCACAAATATACTGAAATATAACAAAGATACTGCAATATAATACAAATATACGGAAATATAACACAAATGTACTGAAATATAACAAATATACTGAAATATAACACAAATATAGTGAAATATATGACACAAATATACATAAATATAGCACATATACTGAAATATAACACAAATATACTGTAGTATAACAAATATACTGAAATATATCAAATATATTGCAATATAACACAAATATACTGAAATATAACAAATATACTGAAATATAACAAATACACTGCAATATAACACAAATATACTGCAATATAGCACAAATATACTGAAATACAACACAAATATACTGAAATACAGCAAATAATCTGAAATATTGTGCAATATAAGACAAATAAACAAGAATATAACACAAATATACTGAAATATAAAAAAATTCTGCAATATAACACAAATATACTGAAATATAACAAATATACTGCAATATAACACAAATATTCCGAAATATAGCACTATATACTGAAATATAATACAAATGTACTGAAATATAACACATATATACTGAAGTATAACAAATATACTGCAATATAACACAAATATAGCTGTCATAGAACAGAAGGCTATTAATAGGTGTTAGGTACTTTCAATGACTAATTAGAAATGGTTAATATCATTATCATAATAATTTCAATATGTTAATCAATCAGATTATCTGAGTTCTTTACAAGCTGATATTTGATAGCTGCAAAATGAACAGAACCAAGTGTAGCTACTCTGGCTTACTGACTCCCATAATTTGTTTATATTACAGTTTTTACCACAATTACGTACATTTTTTAGCTTTCAACATTATACTCAATTATTCTTAAATACGTCAGTTAACATTAGGTATGCTGTACATACAGTGCAGTATATTACGGCTACACATAATAGTTCAAAAGTATTCCTTGAGTGAGAATTGGTAGGTGAGGACATACGAGAGAAAATGGACATTTTAGTGGGTGACTCAAGAAACAAGTCATACATGTTCTATGGACAATTTAGCGTAATATGAATCGTCTTATCTAGAGATAATTATCATGTTCTATAATGGTCAGTACAATAGTTAAATAAAAAACTCACTATTCTTACTTCAAAGGTACTTTGCTTGGATAGTTGGCAAAGAAGTCTATTATGTTAGTTAACTTAATGTCATATAATTTATATTACACTCCATAAAACATGTAGCCATAGCGTGTTTCTGGAGTCCTCACTGAAACGTACGTTTTCAATCAAACACTTCAGCAACCATGTTTATGTTTGTAAAGTTCAAATTACAAGTGTAACCGTAGTAGGCAGCTACCAAACAGGGAGGTACTACCGCCTGGGAAGATATTGGAAGCATAATGTGTTGTCTAATGGTAGACCCTGCTGCCATATGGCATCACGAAAATTGTGACCAAGTCCTAGGTTGCTGATCTGACTGGCTAGTTTATTGGGCACCCCCTTACTTCCTGTGCAAGGTGAAGCGCTGAAGCGTTTACAGTGCCCAACTGGGAAGCATGCTAAGTCCATGCTTGCCTTTAAGTCACTAGCCATAATAACGAGGGCACCTTGCTCGAACGGGAGGTAAGGCTTGGTCAAGGTCAATGTAGAGGGGGCGGACGGACAGTGATCTAGTTTTCGCTCCCTCTGCGCAGTGACGTCACGTGAACTATAGTTGGCTGGCCTGCTCTGTCTCTCTGTCAGTCTGTCTCTTTCTCTCTGTCAGTCTGTCTCTTTCTCTCTCCATTAGTATGTTTATCTTTACAGTATCATCATCATAACCCCGTTTCCTATATCTTGGTATGGGGGGGGGGGGGTTGACTCGGAAAGGAGAAAGATACAGCTATAGTAAGAGAGGCTATCTAAAAGGGTGTCATAAAGGGGTCTGGCCACTTTCGTCCCTTCATTGTGGAGGGAAGGACACCTGGCATTATTTGAATATTATTACTAATTTCCTGAAATTCATACGCTTATTTCAATGAAATTTATCTGTACACTTTAGTACATAACTGCCTCTTCTGAAATGTTTCCGTATTAGTGTGTATGCATCTAAAGGGGGGGGATAAATATATTATGATAACTGATATTTTATTTACACACACAGGTTATAAATAAATAACATATATGATTCACATCAACTGTAACCCAAGGCAATCTGCTTTTCCTATTATCATATTGATATTTTCATAAATTTTCTATTTTCAATTCTGCAATTCTTACTTATTTTCTTATTTATCCTAATACTAATGTTCAGTTTAAGGAACGCATATTTTAGCAAAGAAGAATAAAACATCACGGGGTACATCAACTCTATCTCAGACACAATTGTTTTGAAACAGTCTTTCCCCTCCTTAAGACTGTCCCCATGTACAGCCTTCAATACGTTTCTCATAATGGTTAATAGAGTGTCAGAAGGAACATACAGTTCACCTCTGTTTATTTCTTCTGTCCATGTTTTGGTCGTGGATGTATGTACTCAGTGACTTTCTGGCCTAAGTGAGGGTATTTCACGCAAAACCTTCTTACAATATAGCCACCAACGTACCCAAGAGCTTCCTCATTTATGACGAAATCTATCGCTTTTTGAAACATTGATTAGTTATACAGAGTTCTACTTTCAGCTCTCTGTCATTGAAAGGTGTACCTTTATCATTTGTTTGTTTAAGACCAATATTTGTTGACAAGCAGTCGAAATTATCATTAGTTGCGTTAGATTTCTCAGAAATTAGTGAAACGTCTTTTCCCGGGACTAACTTCTTGAGCCAGAACTTAAAATTCACAGCATTTAGTTGGTCGTAGGTTCCATGCATCTGTCTCATCCACCCAAACAAATGTTCCAGACAATCTTGATTTAGTTTTCTAGTTAGAATGAATTTAAGATTAAGAGACGTCTGGAACATTTTGTACAACCCTATAAGTAACAGAGGTGATAATATTATCCCTTTCTCAAACTTGTAAGGGCCTCTCAACAGTGGTATTTTTACTCTCATTGTTGTCACCAATTCAATCATTTTATGCAGAACATTTACTTATGAGAAGACTTAATAAGGTCAAACCAATCGTCCACCAGATTTATGAAGTCAGCAGTTTCCTTCCAATTTCTACTTTCCAGTCGTCCTCTTTCTCCAAGATATTTCAGTGAGGTAGAACAAGTTTTTAACAACAATTGGACTGCATATTTAACCCGCTGTCGCTGCTGACCCCATACATTTAATTTATTTATATTTTTTAACTTTTTTTTTACGGGAATTGGCCCATCCGGGCACAGGTCAAACGACCCACAACGGGGCCTGGGGGGCGAAAAGAAAAAATAGAATTAAATTGAAAATAGAGAAGAAAAAGGTTATACTGTGTTAATCCACACCACGAAGATGCCGGAAAACCAGCTTTTTAAAGTGAGACAGATTGTATAAGTATGGAAACACAGAAGAAGGCAGATCATTCCACAATTTGGCTGTGTAAGGAAAGGAGGCACTATAACGGGTTATTCTCGTGTGACCGACATCCACAGAGAAAAGGTGGGCACCGCGGGCAAGACGTGTGTTACGAGCCCGCGGCCTTGCCGGCGGTACACAGGATGCAATACATTCTATAATATTCTTACATAATTAATACATCAATATGTACACGAAAATTTTGCTGACTTTGGCAAAATAACTGCTGCATGGCCCTGGGACAGAAAACAATCAGAACACCTAGTTTACACAATTATAATACGAAATTATGCCTCGGCATAACAATACTACAGTATGTGCACCACCCAATTGTTAAAATTACAGGTGGTCCAAAATGAAGCCCCGAGATTCGTCACAGGTGAAAGATACCCCTTCACCAGAACCATAGCCGAAATACATAGAAACCTGAGAATAATACCTATCAACCAGCAGCTGCACACCCTGACCAACAGAGTCTGGCAAAAGATAGAACGATCAGAGCAAGAACTCCTTCAAAGACTCCCACCAGATAACGACAACAACCATACATGGTTCCCAAAAAGTTACCAAATCTCAAAAGGTCCATTACCACCCCCGATCTATACGGCCAAGCAATAGACAACCTCCCTAGACCAGGATAGGGTAGGCTGTCTAGTGCCTGTATCTACAGACAATAACTAACCCATGACACAACCCTAACACACGATTAGCTTAGCTAACCCAGAACACGGCGGTCAACCCGCCCTCTCCTACCTGTTCCTAAATTTCTTCAATTTCCGAACTATTACTTCCTTCCTCCACCTCTAATCTTCTTTCATCCCATCTTTCTCTACAATAAAAACACATCGCTGTGTCTCTGGTGTTCTTTTGCCAATTTGCCATAAAACTGCTAAGTCTAGCAAGAATAGTCCCAGCACTATAAACAACAACAAGTCTAACGCTCTGTCTCGTCACTTACTTTAAATGAATAAATGGTAAATTGTAATAAGATAGTCTTGGTAGTACAATGATATTATAGAAATAGATAACAACGAAAATGTAATTAAAAAATTCAGCGAGTATGACACTATGAGGGAACTAAACCGAACTATAACGTTCTGCCGTGTACAATACCTGTCTGTATTGGTTTATCCAGAGAAGGATATTCTATAACCTCTCTAATTATTCTGATTGACAGTCTGTAGCCTGACACAACGACTTCTACTACTACTAAAAAAAGAGGTGCAGTGTGGCTGTATTTTGACGATGAGAATTCAAGTAATGTGTCAGATAGTATTTCTAAACGGTTACCTACAAAAAATTAAGATTAATTAGTTTTTTTGACTTTTCCCCTTATCATACTGATACTATTTTCATTTAAAGAAGTATTTTCCAAGTTCATGAGAATAAGTTATTTACCCTTTCTTTTTCCTTTTAAAGAATTGCACTTCATTTAAATACACATGTCATGTATATTATTTATTATTTCTTTAGTTAAGTTACTTTTTATGATATGATATTGTTGCAAAGTACTCAAGACAGCCGATACCGACTTCACAAGTACTTGGTATCGGTACTCGACACTTCCGATACTGAACTGAAAAATAATTGGTAGCGTATCGAATCAAAATCCTTGGTATTGCCCATCACTAGGAATCACGTAAGCTATTTTCTAATTACTGGGAACCTTTTGCTCATCTAAGCATTTACAAAACAGCATCTTAAGGGGCTCGGCAAGCTCATTGCACAACTCTTTTAGCACTCTGGAATGCACCATGACAGGGCAGGGACTCTTATGAACCTTTAGCTTTGACAATTTATTTCTATAATCTCTTCTGAGAACACAATGTGGTCAGTGTTGTATCGAACCGTCTGTCCTTAAACGCAGGAAGATTGTTCACATCCTCTCTTGTGAACATCGAGGAAAAGAAACTGTTCAATGCCTCCGACTTGTCCTGGTCAGAATGTGCTTGACTACCATCTTTAAGCTTCAGGTCCGATACACTTACTCGGGTTATTAATTTCGACTTTGCGTAGCGGTAAAACGCCTTTGGGTTTGACTTGATCTCGATTGCAATCTGCCTCTGGAACTTTTTCAGCCCTTCTACACTCGGACTTTCCTTGGTTCCTGGATCTGGCATACATCATCCTGTCCTGTTCATCGTATATCCTAACCCACGTTTCGAAATTCTGAGTTTTCTTCTGAACTCTGTCGACCGCCACATGGTTCATGTGTAACAGTCTCCTTATATTCGTGGAGGCACTGGGTTTACAGGCATTGCAGTAACACAAAGTGAAATTACCGTGTCCATAGTTTAAGCATTGCTCGGTGGTTTAAAGGGAATGTTTTACGCCTACATTACTGCAGTACCAACAATGTCAGAAAAAACTCACTCAATACCACGAACCTATTTTATTGAGCTGTATAAGATAGTAATTATTTGTTTACAGTAAATGACGAGAATCTCACCTCCCACACACACACACACACACACAGCTACATTGTCCGTTAGCCATCTCCATTATGAAAGAAAATTAGTGTTTTAGAGTGTCTTATCGTGTTTGTTAACCTCCTTAATACATTACGTATATAAAATATATTCGTTTAGTATTATGGAAGGTGATGACTTGTTCAAAGACCAACCATTTGGTCACTTCAATTACCGACGACCACGACCACATTTACACCCAGCAGGACAGATCTTTAGCATGCATAACGCCGGGCGAATTATTAGCGATATCGCGTTTTTATGGCATTGGGAATTTTAGAGATCTTCCCAGCAAGGCAGACGGCGTGAGGATTCTCAATGACATTTGCTATGTATTGTAATTAGTGAAGGAAGCACAGGTAAGAAATTGATTTACTGGACATTGTATTGTATTATTTTTTCTTCATATTAATTACGGTATTTTATATTAATGTACAACTAATATCACCATGGCAAATTATTAATATGAAACATATTTTAATACGTTTTTGCATATAGGCCTATGTACCGTATACCCTGTATTTATATAATTATCAATGGTAGATTACAAAAGAAATTCCTAATTAAAACATATGAATAAACACATAAAAGAATTATATTTAAATGCCAGTAAATTTTTCCTAGTTTTAACAAACTGTGAATAACATTAATATTTTCTAGTGAAGATTATTAAAACAAGATACAAATCTACATCAAGAGATTTATTTTTTATTGTGGAACTAAAAATTATACTTTTCGTGACTTCTAAAACTGCATTCATCTTAGCTACAGTCATATAGTTTTAATTATGCATTATATATACAGTCAACTGTTCCTCTTGTCAAGGGAATCGATGAAATATAAAAGTAGGATGAGTTTCCTTGGATGGCCCGCACAGGAGCACTTGTGGTGCCAAACTGGGGCCACCGAACTGACCGAAGGTGACGTATTCTGTAAGCAAAGAGACAATACCAGCGCCATCTGCCTCAGAGGCCCGTAACTAACGCGCACACCAAAAGCTCGAGTTTTCCTGTCTTTCATATATACTGTAGTTACTGGTCCTGCTTATTTTCACGTGGCCAATCAGCGACTAGCCAGACTCGCCAACTGTGCTCTTGTGCTGTCAACTGTCATCAGTACACACACTAGACGGGACCAGTAGGAGTGTTGACGGTTTCATACCTTAGGCGTTAGCACCATATTTGTAAATTATTACGCAAAACTGAGCTAAAGGTAGAGTAAAGAAGGACCGAGGAAGTGTATACGGTATGAGGACAAGCGAAATTTTTTTGTTTTTGTTTAATAACGGGGAACAGCCCACCCGGACACAGCTCATAGACCCACAGCGGGGCCTTGGGGGTTGGGGGGGGGGGGGGGTAAGAGTAGAAATAAATAAAAAAACGGTTATGTTAATCTACATTACGAAGATGCCAGAAAACCAGCTTGTTTAAAGTGAGACATTGTATGAGTGGAAACACAGAAGGCAGAGCATTGCACAGTTTGGCTGTGTGAGGAAAGAAGGATGTACTTCTATAGTGGGTTATTATAGTGTGACCGACATCCACAGAGAAACGGTGGGAATCGCGGGCAAGACGTGTGTTACGAGCCCACGTCCTTGCCGGCGGTACACAGGATGACAAATCCACTGAACATTGCCCGTTAAATTACCTGTAAAAGAGAGTGAGTGAAGCAACATTGCTGCGAAGAGAAAGGGAAGAAAGATTAACAACTAAAGGAGGAGAGTTAAGGAGACGAAATGCCTTTGATTCCACCCTATCTAACAGTTGGACAGAAGAAGAGCCACCCCAGATATGAGAGCAGTACTCCAAGTTAGTGTTGTGTTGTGTCAGAAAAGTGAACCAAAGGCATATACTGTACTATAGTGTACTAGTGTTGGTGAACTAAAACATTCGTGCTTGTGGTATTAGGCCTCGGTGTATGTGTGGATACAAGGATAAGGTTGTGCGAGGAAAAAAAAGTAAAGAAAATATGGAAATGAGAATATGTGAAACTACAGTGTTGTGACGGAAAACGAATCAAGTAGAAAAATTACAGAAAATATGTAACTACTGTGACTAATACCATTTACAACCATCAACCACAACCGACATTTATAACCAGTAAGTATAGTACTATCTTGTGTTATGTTATTGCTAGTGTATTGTGCATGTATGTTTTATTTTGTGTTCGTGTTTTGAGGATGTTGGGTTTATAATTTAATGGAATCAAAACACATACTTATAACTATACACCGCTTGGGTACACAGTCAGTTATTAAAGTTATATTAATGGTTATAGCGGTATCGGTTGAGAACCCTCATAGCAAGTTCGTCCCATAGCGGGTTCGTCCCATAGGAAGTTCGTCACAGTATGTTCGTTCCATAGCAAGTTCGTTCCATAGCAAGTTCGTTCCATAGCAAGCCGTTCCATAGCAGGCCCGCCCCATAGCAGGCCAGCCCCGTAGGAAGTTCGTCCCATAGCAGGCTCGCCCCACAGCAGGCTCGTCACCTAAGCAGGCTCGCCCTATAAGGCTCGCACCATGGCAGGCTCGTGCTGGTAACATGAGGTATGTTTACCCTCACAGCAAGCAACTGTAGTGATGGGTTGTTAGACCACAGCTTACATCGCAAGGAAAGCCAGACTTGACCCGACATTAGGGGGGTCAAGTGTAAGGGTATCCCCCGCGGATGCTCAAGGGTGTTACAAATCAACTAGCTCCCCTTCCCATGTCACACGGCCAACAAACATGTAAGAAGGCACCAGCCGACTCTCTCCCAATATACACAATATCCTACACCGCAGAAAGAAGTCCACACTTGACCCGACATTTGGGAGGTCAAGTGTAGGGTAACTCTCACGGCTGACCATCTGATGACTTTCCCAGAAGATACAACTTACAGTCTCTGAAAAAGTCCAGACCTGACCTCACATTGGCTAGGTCAAATGTAAGGAGACCCTTCGCCGCCCCCCCCCCCCCCCCGACCAGCTCAACCTGACGGCTCGCCTCCCAATATATAGGACGTCCGAGTCCTCCCTCAGAAACATTCGCAGAGAGAGATACCCGGACCAGAGAGAGACAGAGAGAGTCAGACAGAGAGAGACACACAGGGATCGGAGGAGGAGGTCCACCTCAGCCGAGTCCCGCTCACGGGAGGAGAGTCATGCAGGACTTCCCTCCCCGACTTCCCTCCGGTGTCCCAGCTAAGCAGTCGCCCTCCCGACACCAGTGTCCCAGCTAAGCAGTCGCCCTCCCGACACCAGTGTCCCAGCTAAGCAGTCGCCCTCCCAACACCAGCGTTCCAGCTAAGCAGTCTCCCTGCTAGGCCTTCCCCAGGTCACGTGAGTTTTTGTCAGAGCTTTCCATGGGATGAGTTACCTACGTGGGAAGTGTGTTCATTTCATGTTCGTGTCCGAGAATCAGAGTGTCTAGTAACGTAATATGATGTCCTAATTAATAAAGAGTTGTAACGAAGCGGTGTTTGAGAAGTCGCCTTTAAGAACGTAAGATACGATAAGTGTATTGACAGTGTAAATATCTATCACGGCCACGCTACCTAAAAAGTTCCTCTCTCTTTTACTCTCTTACTAAATATTCTACCTATATATATATAAATATTCTTCTTGCAAGATCCGTCTTGTTTTACAGCTAAGGTAAGAGTACTTTCCTTGTTGTTAGGTTAGGTTAGGTTTCTACGTTTTTCTCCGTGTAATTTCTAGAAAACTCTGCATTTACTCAAGAAATGGATAGCAGATTCATGTTCAGCACATTGAAATTACCCTAATAATCGAATATTTACCCAAACAATACAATAGTTCATGAATTTCAGTGGCAACTCACAGTGTAAACCCGTCACTTCCTCTCGTTAAAACTTTATACACATTATATGGTTCACAATGTTGTACACCGTGGTATTACTATTGACCACTGACCCTCGGGTGTCTGTCTGTTCCAGCCATAGCTCCAAAACGGAAACCGTCACATATCCAAAACTTTATACACATATTACATGGGTTCCAAAGTTGTACACCATGGTATTGACCACGGCCCCCCACGGTGCACGCTACTCTCCGTGCACTAATCACTTCAACCTTTGTAAAAGCAGTTTGAACCTTCTCCTGTTAGGTTACGATAGGATGTTTATTTTATAATTATACAGGGTGCGCCATAAATATATGGCGGTTTTTTAAGTAACATTATAATGCAAAGTGGAATGGTTTATGAACACGTGTAGATACATTCCCATGTCTAACAACACTACGAACAGTGCTGCGCTCCATGACCATCGCCTAGGCCCTATTGGGTAGACTGGTTAAAAAAAGAAGAAAAAAAAATCAGGTGTTTATGGCGCACCCTGTATAATTCGTATTTGCGTAAATCTTTTTTGTTTTGTTTTAACCCAGCTTAACCTATTTAAATCTGATCAATTTTAACCCGATCAATTTTAATTCGATCAATTTTAACCCGACCTGTCCTATCCTATGCATATCTAACCAATCATAACCTAACCTAACCTAACTAATCCTAACCTGAAAAGACCTAATCTAACCTAATCTAATCTTAACCAAACTGGGGGAGCTGTCAGACCACATATACAAGGGTCTATACTGTGCTGTTGTATTCTTTCAATAGTTTGGTCAATTTACAAGGATGGAGTTACATTAGTTATGATCACATCTCCCACAACAGAGACAAATTCATTTTCTGTTTGTGACAAAGTACTGGAGTGGACATGATAACACATTCACTAATATTGAGTTATTCAGTTTTTTCTGTTTGTTGTATAATGCATCATGTATTATTTTGTGTCATGAGTGAAGTAGGTTGTTATTATTCGCTTAATTTGGGTTATTGGTTAGTTTAGTATGAAATGTGAGATTTTTGGGGGGCATAAGCTAGGAATGAAGTTTAGTTTCTTTTAATGCTAATGTCCGGTTATTTAAATGTGTTATGTGGAATCAAGAGTTTAATTGTGTGAGAAATGAGTTATCTTCAGCGACCTTTTTGTTTGATGGAAATATATCAGGTTTTTATGTCTGTAGATTAATAGTTGATCTAAAGGATAATGTTGAAATTTTCCTCTGTTAGAAAAATGTGGCAAGGTGTTGAGTATTTAGGGGAAATACTTCTGTCTTGCTCACCAGAGAAAATCCTGGATATATGTTATTGTTGTAGACAGATATTTTGTGGGCATTATTCCCTCTTCCCATCCTTCTCATCTCAGTGAAAATAGTATCTAGAATTTAGTTGTGGAGACAGTTAACTAGCAATAAGTAACAAGTGAAGAACCATATTTCAACAACTTGTCAATAATTTTTCTACTGCAGGGAATAAGTGACATAACCTCTTAGTGATTTTATTTATCATGGCAGCAGTTTCCAAAAATATATTTACAGGGGTTTATTGAAGAGTTGCGATAAATCCTTGTGCTGTATCTAACAATGGTTTATGTTTTCACAGGCTGAGACAACAGTGTAAGGTAAGTGCAGGTTGTCAGATTTTTAGATGTAGGATATTATAATGGGAGGGAGTCTTAGAGATGTAAGATCTCATTATGATAGGGTGCAGTTTGGAAATGAAGTGAATAAATGTATAAAGTATCATTCATAATTTTATGAAATGGGGATAAACTTTAAATATTGAGCCTTGCTTTATCCGGGAGCAAATTTTATATTTTTTGTTGGTTGTACTTTACTAACACTGCTGACCCGCCAGTACTGGAAACCTTACGGTGTTAACGTCACGTACTGAGATAAATCAAGGCTTGCAGCGATGGTAGCTTTAAGGTCAGGTTGCAATATCTAGGTTTGTACAAAGTATAACTAACACTTAGTTTTTTTTTATCGAGGTATTGTAGTGTTTGATCTTCAGATAAAAGGTAAAGTTCATGTTTTTTAGTACTATATATATACCATACTCTTGCAAATTTGTTCAGGTGTATTTATTTGTTTTCATATGATGTAGACATGTAAATTTTATTTTCAGATATACACATGTAAACTGTATTTTGAGAAGATGTACACAGGTATTTTTTGTTTTGTTTTGTACATCTTAAATTAAAAGTTTATGTAACAAGGTAAGGGTCGTAAACCTTTTTTTTTTTACGAAAATAACAGTATTTAGTGTGTGCGTGTAATAAAAACATTGGTTCTCGTCATTCACTTAAGGTTGAATTAAGGTTTTATATAGCACGATGAAAAATAGATCCGTCGTATTCATTGGGTTTTTATCGACATCGTTCCCAAAACCGTAATTTAGGCGAACGCTTAGATTGTTATCTTAGGTGATATGCACCTCGTTTATCAGCACTATTTTGCCTTTTAGTGAAGTGCATGACTGTTTTACAAAAGTTACCAAGTCATTTATTGACATTTTGGGATGTCGGTAACTATGACCAGCAAAATGCACTTATTCAGAAACAAGTGCATAAAGTACCTGTGATTAGTCATCGTAGACCAAACAATCCAGATACTCAAGGCTGTCTGCGTCCAATTAACTATGATTTTTTTCCATTCATGGATTAAGACTTTTTTTCCATTTTTGGATTATGTTACATTAAAGTGGATTAGGCCTCATGGGGAAACCACATTAAAAAAAACGCAGTAACTGTGACTACCTCGCGGGTGCTGTGGAAATGTCACACTGTGTCAGATCTGTGCCCAACGTGTAAGAGAGGGGCAGATATTGATTTTATTTTTTTTATAAATCCATTTCTTTATTAGTCATGTGTTTAATATTACTATACATTCAAATTATATCCGTTTTCTATTAATACCCATCCCTAATTTCTTTAAGTAACTTGTTAATACTTGGCATTCAGATTAATTTTAACCTCAAGGAAATCAGTCATCTCTGTACATTGAAGCTAAGAGGGAGACGAATAGTCACTTCATCCGTCATTACTTTTATCATCAGGCGTAAAGTCATGATTGTCTACCATTTGTTGTTCTCTAACCAACTCTGTTTATATATATTCAGTCGAGTTAAATAAAAGCTCATTACTTATTACAAACACTGTACCATTGATGGGTTACTCCACTGCCCACTCTTCACTCCACCAGCCACACTCCTGAGGCCCTGGGCTGACTTATAAGTAATTTAAAAGTTAATTCGTTTGAGTGTCTATCTTGTATTTGTCAACCTCTTCTTGTTAACTATAGACAAAAACCCGCCTTTTCTGACACTCCTCGGCCCCGGGTCATTGGTGTGTTAGAGTTATATCTCAACACTGAATCTGGATGAAGGTGAAACTAGTTGGAGTTCCTTGCCTTGTATATGAGGTGCCAACACGAGCTATACGCAGTGCCAACACGAGCTATACGCAGTGCCAACACGAGCTATACGCAGTGCCAACACGAGCTATACACAGTGCCAACACGAGCTATACGCAGTGCCAACACGAGCTATACGCAGCGCCAACACCAAATCGTAAAGATACTTTTTTTAGAGCGAGTGTTTACAACTGTACAAAATCACACCGTCAGGGCACATGTAAATTCCACTCATACTGATACAATTGACTATTTAAGGTTACTGTACTGTCTGTAAGGTCTTATACCACTCACCTTAATACAGTCTTACAGAGGAGGAAATCAACATAGCAATTAAAAGAAAGATGAACACTGGGGTTATTGTCTCTGGGAAATATATAAAATGTAAACACTACTGATTTAGGGGGGATAGTGATGCGTTTTATTTATTTATTTTTTTTTGATAGTGGAACTGAAAAAAAAAGCATCGACAATGTTGATAAATCTGTGATGACAAGGCAAAGGATACTGATAATGTTGATACTTATATAACATAGGTGATAAATTGTTCCATGTTTCTTTTTACTGCCATTCAGAGTAAAAATATACATAAGGTGTTTAGAGAGAAAACTCACACACACCTAATTAGCCTCACAAATTCGTGATTTAAGTCGAATGGAAGAGACGGATAGAAAAGGTAGCGAGATTAAGCATACCTGGCATCCCCCTCCTTGTTAAGTTACCTCTACCGAAAGTTAATTAGTTGTTAATTATGTGTCATCAGGTAAATGATGCGAGGTCAGGGGAGGCCTTAAAGGTTATTACAGGTAAGAGGAGGAAGAGGTTGGGGAGGGGAGGTGAGGAATGGTTAGGTTAGGTTAGAGGTCATTTAGGTGAACGTGTGTGTGTGTGTGTGTGTGTGTAAACAAAATGAAATCGATCTCCATCACATGCCTACATATAGAAAAACAAAATCTATCGATATTCAAAAGACAAGTATAACACACAAACAAAATACTCCCAAATAATATATATAAAAACTAACATAAAACAAAATCTCGTAAAAAAACTAAAATAAATAAAACAAAACCTCTTAAAAACAAAACTAACCCCAGAAAATAAAACAAAACCTCGTAAAAAAAAAACTCGTAAAACCCCCCAGAAAAACAAAGCAAAAAAGATTATTATTTCCAGATTATTTTCACCGTTCCTAAAATGTTTCCTCTCAAAGCAACTCTTTAATAAGTGTGTTCTTGAAGCGTGTCTGATGGGTAATTATTTTTCTCGTCTGTATGACAATTTCTGGATTTTTTTTTCGTAACGCTGAGTAAGGTTCGCGAGCCATAAAACAAGAAGGTGGAATAGGGGGAAGTGTAATGTGTTGTAAAGAAGGTGGAATGACATGTTAGGTGGTTGAAATAGTAGTGCTTTTGTGAGGTGAGGTGAGATTAGGTCAGGGTAGGGTAGGTTAGACTAGAATAGGTTAGGTTAGGTTGGATTAGGTTAAATTCGGTTATATTAAGTTAGTTTATTGATAGTAATTGGAAGAGCAAATATTTTTTTATGTTTTTAAGGAAGTTCGTTTGTATAAAGATGATCTGGAAGACAAAGTGACATACACATATACACGTAAATTTCCTCAAACCTTTACCTATTAAATGTAGGGAAACACACAGGCACAATTTTCTTCATTTACTGTCATTCAATGTCATTCATTCCTTCCTACTGCTGTAATAACTGTGATCTCTTATGGTACACCCTTTCTAACCCAGGGCCATAAATATCTCTATAGTTTACCCCCCTCACAGCACAGCATTCACAGCTCTCACAGCAAACATAGCACTCACAACACTCAGCTCTCACAGTTTTCAGTGTATACCTCTTGGCATACCTGCCCCCCCCCCCCCCCCCAGATATACCAAACTCAGGTATGTCTCTCTCAAATATGTGGTTTAGTCAGAGGATTATTATTATTTTTATTATTTTTATGAGTAATTTACAGGAAAAATCTTATTCACAGACCCACGGAGAGCAATAAATCACCCACTAGCTTTCTTTGGCCCTATCGCAGAAACTACATCATGAACTGGAATCCATCGATGACTGGCTCCTTGGCCAAAGGCAATCCACATGTTATCAAGACCAATCTCCTGTAGTGATGGCAGTGCAGATACTGCTATGACGACCACGTCAGTGTCATTGGCTTTGATGATGAGGGACTTGCAACTTTCCATTGCTGCATCCCTAGGATGCACAAATATTCGTGTGTCTGCTTCTTCATGATAGCATGGAGCCACAGCTTCTAGGGACTTCTCTGTGTTGCTAATGGCATCTTTTCCCTTTGTCACAACCACCGTGCTTGTCGTCTGTGCTTCACACATTTTCTCCGCGAGAAAATGGAATAGTTCTGTCTTGTTTTTGTCATCTCGCAGAAAGCTTCTCCAGTTTTTGGGAGTCTTACTGGTTCCTGTAACTCTTCTCCTGATCCCCTGTCCTCGTTTCGACCTGGCTTCAGACCTGACTTTTTGTACACATATAACACTACATCCACCCTATTGTATTTGGCACCATAGAATTCCACTTTGGGCAGGATGTCTTCTCTGGCATAGGCATAAAAAGTCTGAGGTGCGTGGAGGCAGGGCATTGATCAGTGCTGAGCCGTCTATGATGATAGCATCTCCATGTGGTTCTCTCTCTGTAGCATTCACTTGTGCTTGAAGAATTTTAGCCAGCTGTGACTTCTGACATGTATGAAGCTTGCCATTGTCACTGAGGGAGGCAGGAGCTGACTGGTTCTCATGCTTGAAGAGTTCTTGCAAGTCATACTGTCTGTTCTGACTGGAGATGAAGAGTCGCGAGAACAGCTGACAGTCATCATTCAGTACCTTCTCTTTGGAACTGCTAACAACGTGGTCATGTTTGAAGGAGGAGGAGGATCTGTTTTTCTTGATTGGATGGTAGAACAGACATTTACCTTCGTTCTTTAGTCCCTTTAAGAATGACTGGAATTGCTCTTTTCCTCTGTCATGGTGTGTACCAACCATTTTAGCAATATCTGGATCTACAATGTTCTTTGTGTCTAACACCAGAAGGTCAGATGACTCTTCTTGGAAAGGGTTGCCCATCTCCCGCAGCACCTTGGAATGTGCTTCCACCTTCTCAAAGAAAGATTTCTGTGCACTCAGGGTTCTGCTCATGATGTCAGCTGCTGGTGGTGGTTCTTTCTCTTGCTCCTGACGCAGCTGACGCATGCTACCCTCACCGAGTTGGAAAAAAACATAAACCAGTACATAAAACCAGTCATAAATAAGACAAATATATATCAGAGTATCAGAAATAGAATAAATCATCTGAGCATGCTTGAAAACATACATATCGACACTAAGATCATTTAGATTGACCAACTACATCAATTTCTATAAAAAAAATCATCTTTCGAAGGTCAATTTGGCAGCCATCTTGGATTTCAAATGACCAATCAGTCAGATTTGACAAGTAGCCCCTAGGGTATGATCATGCCAAATTTCATGCTTGTATCACCATTTGCACGATTTTTTCTATTATCCGCTCTACTATCAAACTAAAACACGAGATTTGATTGAGGTGTATAAATGGAAGTCAGGGATAAACAAAGGTGATATAACAAGATTCCAAACATCATCATTTACTCGTTAAATCGTAAGTTCGTTTGTGCTTCGTGAGCTCGAACTGAAATTTGTTGTGCCACTTTTTCCTGTGCCATATTTTCCTTTGCCATTTTTTCCGAATACCATTCTCAGACCGTCCAGGTGCAGATATAGGAGTGTTATTGTTGTTGGTGTTTGAGTACTGTACGTGTTTTGTTATAGAGGGGGTGTATGGTGTGATTTGTGCCACATGGATTCTTTTCTGTTTGCTTGAACTTGCATCATATAAATTTGAGGACTTTTGATGGTGCTTCATCTTCATCAGTCATGATGGGTTGAGGGGATCCATTGACCTCTTCCCAGCCCCACGTAGAGCTTTCCTAGCTGCCATTGCTGAGATCGTGCCATCTCACAACCTGGAGGTGGACGTGTAAGGGTCAACCGCTGTGGTATCACTCTGTTACTCTTGGCCATCATTGCCATATATTTGGTACACCTCCGAGTAGTGAGTGTGTCCTTCCTACTTCCTCCATAAAGCAAGCAAAAAACACTTAATTCCAGCATCACCAACTTCTACTGTTGTATTGTCTCGCATGCTGATGGTGGTTTACGTCTGTGGACTTCTTCAGCTGTTTCATTATGTCTCTTTCCATGACCATGTGTTGCTGACGTAATGTCGCAGCCACTCCAAGCAATGAATAAGGTGTTTCCGAATCTCCACATGCACCCTGCCGTATCCGTAAGCTTCCCTCATGCTATACATTTGTCCTGCCTTTGAGCGTCTGCTTTCCTTCCTGAGCAAGATATCAGCCATGCAAATATCCCAGTGATATAGCAACATGATGAATACGTCAGTGTCTGCAACAGCAATAGCAGGCTGTCCATTACGGGCAAATTTCAATGCTGTTGACACGATTAGTGTCACGGCGCTTCGCACGGAGGTTGATGAACTGTATCTTGTTCCTTTCATTAGACAGAAATGCCTCTTGGTCTTTGTAAGTCTCATCAGTATCTGCTATCAAAATATCGGCTGAGACTCTTCCACTCCGTCGGCGTTTGTGTTCATGGTCCTTAATTGAGAGCTTGCCGTATACATCAAACACAATGCAGCACATACCATATCTTGTTCCAAGAAAGGAGCTGTACTGTTTCAAAACTTGTGAGTATGTTGCATTCTTTCCCCATCTTATATTATGCAGCAGCCATCCACCATCAATCACAAGTATCCCCTGCTGCAATTGTTGAGCTTCGGCCTTAGGGATGAGGTTTGTCGAAGTCCATTTGGATTGCTTTCAACAGTTCAGACTCGTCTATCTTTCTCATAAAATGATCCTTCAAGATAGAGGTAGGAATTGCTGTCATCTCATATGCAAAGTAGGGAGTAATATCATCATCCTCTCTTTGCACTAATGCAGTACATCTCATGAATAAAACTGTTGAGTCGATTTGAACCTCCTGCTTGTCTACTTTTATTTCCGGTTTCAAGTAATCAAGTGTACACACCATCTGTCTTCTCTTGATGGCATCATCACTCACAGGTTGATTGTCCATACTGTGCTGTATCTCAAGGCCCACCCTTTCAGTTTCATCACAGCTGATACCATCGTCTTCGATAGCTGTCAAACCACTAGCCAGGGATCGAAGTTCGGGAACTCCACTATCAAATGGATTGTGCATCTAGAACCAGTCCATGATTTTCTCATATCCCTTTCCCGTCTTGCTGTACCAAATTCCTTATGGTGACAGCTTGCATTGTATTGTCTGCCCGTCAGTGATGACATTGCATTATGATTTGCTGCACAAGGTAACTTCCGCATCATTTGGAGATGGAGATAGAGACGAGCACTTTTAGCATAGTTGATACGCCCTGTTGCAGCAAAGAGATTGATTTGGTTGCCCACGGCAACCAAATGATCTTCCCAGAGTCCTCAGTTTTGCTGTGCGTGATTGAGTGCTCAATAATATTTCCGTGCGCTCTCCAGCATCATTTTGTGAAACGGCACCAATGATTCAGCAATGACATCTGGAGGGATCCTGAGATCAAGGGCGCCATTCATGAATTGTTCTAGTTCCTTCACTTGTTCTTTATCCAGCACATGTGAATCTTGTACCTCGATAGAACTGTGCTCCTGAGCTACTTCAGCAACTGTGTCAGAATCTCTGTCTACGTTTTAACTGGTACTATCTTCACTTTCAGAGGATTCTTGTGGAATCACAGTGGCAAACAATTTTGTTGAGTGCCATCTCTAGGAGATAGAGTTCTCGGAGAGCACGGGCAATGGCTTTACCGCTCATCATGTGGGCAACGGCATTGAGCCATATAATTCTTCCAGTGTTTCCTCTATTCCTGATTCCCTTATTATTCGAAACACACTTCCACAAGCACTCATTAGAAAGTGGAATCGGCCTAACGTACCACAATCTTTGTTAAGATTTTAATGGTTACTATCTCCACTGCTTTTATCCGCAGTTGGCAAGTTTAGACGACTTCCCTATTCTTCTATGTACTGTAAAGTTGAATATATACACGTGTCATGATTTGGATTGAGATCTATGATTGGCAAGAGGAGTACATCTGATTTCATGACAGTTTTCCATTATTTGCTCCGAACACATGTTGCATGAAGCCTGATCAGTTTGCTGTAGGAACTTCCGATTAGTTGAGAAACCTTGCCTACTACCAAAGAACATTTGAGTACAACACAAATGGCTGTTTAGTGTACCAGAACTGCAAAGTTCGTACTGGCTGAAATACTACTCCTGAAAGAGCTGGTGGTGAAGGACCAATGTGCAGTATGGGATGATTGGTATCCCTCTATCTGCAACCAGCTCAACTTTAATTCTCGCTCTACACTTGATGGGCTGCCCACTCAAGTTGCAACTGGTGTTTGGTGTGCGTGTGTGCACACAGGGTGGTGTAATGCGTCTAGTGTGGCAGCATTATGTTAGTGTTAAGGTGCAAGCATTGCTTGCTCCCTCTAGCTTTCAGCTACTGCCGCTGGCTAGCCCTCGTGGCGAACATGAAGCTACTTGCATAAGTATTACCCTGCCAGAACACAGCTTCTTCACCATCAAGACTCTTTCTGTGCCTCTTCGTGGCATCCCACAGTTACTGGGTGCCTCGTGGGCCCAGGCTAAATTAGCAGGGGATCTCGGAGTAGCAGTGGGACCCAGAGGGATGGCGCATAGGCCCATTGGCATGTGGGCATGCCCTGGCGCCTATCAGCCAATGCCCCGCTGCCTTGCGGATTGACCTTAGTATGTATAAGGCTACGGGAGTAAACCCCGAACGAACAATCTGCGGTGGAGCCCCGCATCAGGCAGACATGCTTACAGAACTCCAACAAGGCCCCAACGGTGGTGTAGGCGTAAGAGGTGACCACCATAGGAACCCAACGACTATACTGCCGGAAGAAGGCAATGCATGATGGACAGGTTACTAAGGCAAAACCCAACAATTTGGGCTATCCTCAGTCCATTGCACCTCTCCCTCTCCCCAGTCGTTGCAACACATTGCACCACTAGATCAGGAAAAGGGAGAGCCAAGGTGTGTGGTTGCAGCCTGCGCACCTGCCTCACCACATAAATAACTCGGCCACAGCCATCATCCAGCTCATCATACCTCTCATCAGCAAAATCCCTATACCGGGAGTCTATATTCACAACTCTGCACATGGGCGACACAGATAAGATGGTAGTTTATGCACTGGGATCTAGGCTTCAGTGCAATCCGGTCCTGACTGAGCAGCCCTTTCGAGGAGCCACTCTGCTCACCCCACATAGGGAGGGGGGCTAGAAAAGGTGCCCTAAACATAGCCTTCCTGAAAAAAAAAAATGACTGGGCAACCACACCCAGCAAGGTCATCCTTATCCGGTCGAAAACCCAATCAAAATCACAGATCCAAACAAAAACTAAAACAAACTATACAGCCACTTATGATGTTTTGGAATGTCAGGATCCTTCTCGATACTGGCACAAATGAGTGTCCTGAAAGAAGAACTGCTCTTGTGGCAAAAGAGCTGGCGAGGTATAACATCGACATAGCAGCCGTTAGTGAGTCCTGGCTCCCTGACGAGGATCAACTTACAGAACGGGAGTCTGGCTATGCCTTCTTCTGGAAGGGTAAGCCTGCTGCGGAGAGAACCCGCATTTATGGAGTTGGCCTTGCCATCCGCCAACGCCTCCTACATAGGCTAACTGAAATGCCTACTGGGATCAATGAGCGCCTCATGACGCTCCGAGACCCACTGAATCACTCCTGTCATGCTTTTTTCATCAGTGCATACGCCCCAACACTGGATGCAGAGGATGGCATCAAGTAGGCCTTTTACACAGACCTCGACAGAGTGCTAACCTCTATCCCCAGAGAAGATTAGGTTGTGCTTCTTAGTGACTTCAAGGCCAGAGTTGGCAGAGAGGCTGACATTTGGCAGGGAAACATCGGGAGAAATGGACAGGGCAAGTGTTATCCCAACGATCTATTCCTGCTCGGCAAGTGTGCTGCACAGAACCTCACTATCACCAATACCTTGTTTAGGCAGGCCGAGATGTCCTCATCACCCATGCCATGCGTGGCTCAGACCACTGTGAAACTGATCATCGACTCGTCAGAGCCAAGCTCTCACTTCACATCGCCCTAAAACGGCGAAGGCAGCAAGCCTCTAGAAGAGGTTTTAACACTAAGCGTCTGGAAGATCCAGCGGTAGCACATGTTTTCAGAGAGGAGTTCGAACATGGATGATAAACAACACGACAACGAACAACCCAATGCTGAATGGGAAATTCTCAGCACTGTCAAGACAAAAATCTGCAGAGAGACCCTCGGCCTGATCGAAAGAATACACCTTGACTGGTTTGATGAAAATGACCCGGCAATCAAGGTACTCATCAATGATAAACGTCCTGCTTTGACTAACTGGCAGAACAACCCTCAATCTCGGACCAAAGGTGATACCTTTCGCAAAAAGAAAGCTGTGGTCCAGCGGGAAATTCGCAATCTAAAGAATGACTGGTTTAAAAATAAAGCATGTGAAACCCAAAAATTTGCAGAACGGCACAAGATGTACGAATTTTTCAATTCCACCAAAATATTTTATAGGCCAATCACTCGTGGCACAGCCCCCCTGCACTCATCCGACAGTTACTCCATAATTATAGACGATGAAGGCCTCCTTCAGCGCTGGGAAGAGCACTACCATTCACTGCTCAACTGAAACACTGATGTGGAATATCAGAGCTGCCGTTCAATCCTCAACTCTATGACGTCATTTTCTTTACGTTTTCTTTGGGTATAAATGGACGTTAAAGAGCATGGATTTTAGGTATAGTTATGGTAATGTCTTGGCAAAACGATATATTTGGGTAAATAATGCCACTTTCACTGGTACATTAGTTTAATATAAATATGCACATACAAAAACCTTACAACCATATAATATTATAACATAACGGTGTATTAAGCAGTATTTGAACAAAATATATCAAGCAAAAGTTAGTATCCTCTGATTTGGGGTAAAATTTATACATCCACCCTGGAATTTCACAGCCTCAGACAAGGCTATTAATTAACAAACAGAGGGAGTTTGCAGAGCGTTTCTGGATTTTGTTTTCATTAAATTTAATTTAGAAAATAGTCTCTCTGCATCTGCAATGGATGTTGGAAGAGACAATACCTGCAAAAAAATGCACAAAGGTCCTTAAATTGGGAAACGCTTACACCGACCTTAAGTTTTGTATAAACGTCCACTGTCACTGCTGTCCTTAATCGCCATTGATCATCTAAAACTTGTATACTGCCACTGTATATGCTGGGCACCGCCTTCACAAAGTCGTATAAGGATGGCATCTCCTTCCTGGATTTAGTATCAAATACTCTATTTGATGACAGAAATGAACACATCCATAAAAACGGACTGACAAGCTCAAATCTTTGACGTAATTGCACACAAAAGTTTATCATGAAGATGCGACATCTGAATTGTACATCCTTGACCACATTAGGGAGTTCTCTATATTCTTCACTTTGAAGTAGGCCGTGTATTATTGCTCCCAAGTATATTTGGCTTACTGGGAGGTAATTTTCTTCATTTCTGGGATCAACTACATCAAGATTCCCCGTTTGAAAAACTTCACGACAAAAATATCCCAAAAGATTCCTGTAAAGCTGACATATACTATCGTGTAACAAATGTATAGTTGGCGACCCTCTCTGAAACAGTAGATTTAACTTGTTTCATTTTGGCCAATATAAAATTAAGAAAATTGTAGTCCCTAAGACTCTCTGCTATTTGTTGTACGGCCATCAATCTTTCCTCTGATTATTTTAAAGTAAAAAACATTTTTAGGGGCTGCCACTGCTCTAATACTCTTTCAACTGCCTTGTGGAATGATAACCAGAGGGTCTGATTTACATGTAGAACTTTGTATGTGTTCTGGGTATAAAGTTCTATCTACAGGAGCGAACACAAACACCTGTAAAGTTTTCGTAGGTTCTATTTCCTGGATAAACAGAGATACACAAGGGAGGTGGCGCTCCTTACTCTGTCTGGGGGGTCAACTAGCCTTTCGGGCGACATGTAGTAAGTGATACATTTGCAGCTTCCATATGTCGCCAGGCACATTAATTAAGCATGTGGGACATGGTAAATACATTGCCACACGCTGCTTGCTAGGCTGAATAAATAGTGTATATAAATGAAGCATATACATAATATACATACAGCATACATAATATACATACACCTCCCTCCCCCCCTATATGCTCAAAGCA